>JAVTVY010019059.1:0-74073 GCA_036873755.1 Hanleya hanleyi
TGGACATTTTTTAGTCACCTCAGGTTCGCAAAAGCATACATTCATTTGTATCTGTTTGAACAGTGCGGTTAACACCTGGGATTCCAGTGGAAGTGAACTACACCCTGTATAACTCCGGTGCCGAGGAGACCTTCATCATTGCTGTAACCGGTGGGGAAGGAATGGTACATGACCGAAGCCATACAGTTACATTGGAGTCAGGGAGCGCTCGAGGATCTTTCATATTTGCCATCGACAACTCTTCTATCGCAAGCTATGAAAACCATGGGTAAGTTTGTCACCGAATGTAACATACGTACTGCTTCATATAAATTACCTTTGGATTGCAGACAGGGGAGTGAATATGATTTAACGTCGCTTTCAACTATATTTCAGTCATATCACGACGTCTGGTCCTATTTCTTTTCACACCCGGGAATCACACGGGTGGGGTCCTATTACTTTTCACACCCGGGAACCCCACGGGTGCCTCAGTTAGTCACCTCATACGACAAGCTGTCTGAGGAGCTGAGCCCTATTCTTACCATGACCTGCGGTGTGCACAACGACATCCCAGGTCAATCCCTGGAAGCTCCACGGGGCCAAGACTGCTGGATGGTTTACTCGTAGTTTATGTCTTACCATCAGCCCTATTCATGGTTCGTCTGACAAATCCGACCCATGACAGAAGACGAATTCGTCAGGACTATGATCAGTCATTTATTAATAGACTTTCCGAACAGCCTTTGTCACCTCCTGACCTTTCCCAATATGTCCATATTTGAAAAAAATCGAAGCCAGCAGTCTGCTGTCCCATCCCCTTTGAACTCAAGTTGTGAGTAGCCCTCATGGTTTTGACAGCTGGAAAGACGCCTGCGTGTCCTTTCAGTGAGCACATCAAATAGACCGTTCTACAGCCTATTCCCGTTGTAAAGTCGACTTGTCTGTGAACCCGCATCTTCGTTCACCAAACCAATTTCTACGCTCACGCTCTGAACTTACCTTGGTCGGACGGGCTGCCATTATTTTTCAAACACAGCCTGTAGTCTCATGAATATGCATGACGCATTATCCATTATCTTTTCGAAACTTGTTCTGAGACGGCGTTAGCGATTGGCTGGCATTGTCATTACATCACGCGTGTGCTGCGTTTGATTGGTTTATTAGATGAAATTGACATTTCTGATTTTGAATAATAATAATAATGGGAGCCAGTCCCACCAAACCATGTTCAAAGTGAGAACATAGAAATTGGTTTGGTGTAACGAAGAGGGTGAACTCGACGAATCACGCTATTATGCCGTCGGTTCATTGGCTGTTACTTTAAGCGGTTTGTTCGAGTAATAACTGTATTGTCCCAATCTGAGTTCAGGGGCTAGTACGGAGTGTACGGATAATACAGAGTGCCATTGGGGATGATGTCTTAGATATATCATGATTAATCATAGGATAGGGGCCGTATAAACTCCATGTAATACAATATATTCATGGTGATGATATGAACAAACACAATTGAAACATGACTGTGGGGCATTACCTACCTACATTACCTAAACCACTGTTCCCGTCCTGTATGTATGATAAACATAAACTAGTCTGCGGTTAAAGTGACGTAGTGTTATGATGTTAACGTTAATGTTACTGTTCCGTTATTACCTACATTTTGCCAAACATTGGAGCATTTTATGCTTGAAAAATACTGAGATAATTCATTTACTATATTCTGTATGCAGTGACTCAATCATAAAACCCACACTCTTAAAACGCTAATGTTAGATTCAACATCTAAAGTGTTGGAGGAGGGAAAGCACTTAGAATGTGTTGTATTCACCACTTTTAAGTGTTGGATACAACAGCTTAAAATGTTGTATTTAACACTTATATGTTATAAATACAACACTTTCAAAATGTTTTCCCTCCTCCAACACTTTAGATGTTAAATCTAACATTAGTGTTTTAAGAATAAGTTTTTATAGGAACTATTATCATTTAATTCAACTCAATACTGGGATAATCACGACAGCAAATTTGCATAGAAGTATGTGGTTATTTTCCAGGATTTCGAGAAACCTCTTTCCTGATTTTTAAAGACTTGACAACTTTTAAAGATAAACATAGCGTAGATAACTGAATACACATTAAACGGATTAAAATATTTACAGAGATTGTGTAATCCAGGCGTTCGATTCGACATTCAATATTCTGCCGTCGTCCACAAAAAAATGCGCCAGTAATCGAAGACACCAGCCTGGTTAAACTGAGATCATTTTGGAAGTACTGAAGCTAATGAATGGCATGAATCAAGCTGATAAATTCATATGTATGTGGTTCAGATATATCGCCTGTCACAGCGTAACATTGCTTGCAGGTAGTGGTGCTGCAGGTATGGGCGTTCTGTGGATATAGACGCTGATCAGACATAATTACACAATTCAAGTGCCAAAAAAGCGTTACATCGTTCGAAGACAAGAAATTACTCCATGAACCCAGATGGGGCTAGTTGCCGGATATTTGTTAATAGTATACCATGCAGTCGCTACAAATATGGGGCAGTGTTATGCTTGAAAATAAAGTACAAATACATGTACATATTTTAGAGTACACAATATATTTTTTCTCCATTGTAGCCTCGTCTCCATTATAGCTCACGTGAAGTCGGACTCCCGTATTTCCTCTACTAATTACAAGACATTCCAAGTTTACATCACGAGACAGCCGCTGGTCTCCGGATCCGACATCAACGTTGAATATGTGCAGTTCATACCAAGTGATCCACCATCCAACAACAGTCCCATCAGCTACGGAACATTGTGGATTGCAGCAGCAGTCGGTGGTGGAGCAGGTTTGGGACTGATCTTAGCTGGTGTGATCATAGCCATTATCAGCAAATCTTGTCAAGGAAATACGTCGCCACCATACACCAGTCAGACTGATTCCTATGCCTTAACTTAGGGGAGTGGAAGAACTGTCCCGGCTTATAGACCCGAAGTTTTGTCCCATATCTGGGTATGGGATATGTATACTTCCGCAGCATAGCATAGGGCCACAGGGGCTCGTTACCATTGTTAATTCGCTAATTAAGTTGATTACAGGGAGGTCGAGGTAGGGAATAAATGAAGAAGGGAGGACAACCAAGTCGGAGCCGTCACCTCACTACGCTCACAAACCTCTTGTTTTATATCCCCTTGTCTTCGGAAATCGAATAAACTTCACTTTTAACAGATCGAGAAATGGTTAAAACGCATGTATCCTCATTTATTCCCTACCTCGACCCCCACCCTCCCTGTACTCAACCTAATTAACAACGGTAACGAGCTCCTGTGTATAGGGCTCGCAGATAATCCATAGAAAGGAATTCCATAGGTTGGATGGCATGTTAATTTCTGCGAAGATTCATATTGGTATCAAAAGGAACATCAAAAATAATGTTATTTTATAGGACAGTTCCTGGGCGTTGTGTCCTAGGACAGTTGAACATTTGCAATTGTAAGGAGAAAGCATTGAGCGAAACCATCGGAATTATCATGAGACTATTTCCATAACATGACTTACCTTTATTGTGACTTACCTCAACGAGGCTTGAGCTTTTTGCTTTGCCTTGTACCCTGGTGTAGGTATTTACTTTCCCCTTAAGCTAGAGCGCTCAAACTTCTCATAATATATCTTTGCTTAGGTGCATCTTTATACAATTTGTTTAATGGCGTGTTCCCATGTAGTGCTGATATGTTGTACTTGTGGCATGGCTTCGGGGTAATGTGTTTTAAGCGCTTGATGGCATGAATGGTAGTTTTCTACCGAATGTGTTAAAATAAATCCAGCGTGCGGTGCCGAATATTGAATTATGTGTTGATTATTGGGGTTTGTTTACTTGATAAACTAATAAAACGTTACTAAGGAAAGGTAACTGTTTCACATTTTATGATTATATTAACATGGATCTACGAGCAATTAGCACGTTTTTCGACTTTTATCAAGTCGACTTGGCGCGAAAATTATTATTTGTCGACTTTAATGAAGTCGTGTTGAAGAAAAAGTCGGCTTTTGATCAGGCGCTTCCGTAAACACATGTGACGAGTCGACTAGTTGCGAAATAACTACACAAGTCGAATTCACTCTTGGAAAAGATGACTTGACGAAAGTCGACTTGCGGAACAACACGGCAAATCAACTCTTATTATGTCGACTTGTCGAGAGATATAGCGACAAGTAGACTTGCCGCGTAGTGGAGAAGTCTCTCACAAACTGATGACCGGAACACGGTTCTTTAATTTCACGAAACGAAGTGACGATGTCGCGAAATGAATTTCACTTTGTGAAATCGCCGCTTCGCTTCGTCAATTCGCCGAATCGACTTCGGCTTTCACTACGACTCCGACTTTTAGCAAGTAGAAGTGGCGAAACAACGAATGGCCGCATCCAGCTTCCGTAGTCAACGACTGAGGTATGAAAGTCTACGTTCGACCAAGAAACGTATCAGTCGGAGGTTGTTAGGAGTAACTAACGAATGTTACTTTCAGATCTTTTTGGTCGAGTAAAAAAAGATTGTATTTTAGATTATTTGAGAGCGATCGGTTTGTTGTATAAATTTTAGTGTATTTAAATATTTGTAATTCATTAGTTTACTAAGTTATTAAAGTTGAATACTTAGAATTTTTGTTTGATCGTGGCTGTTTAGCTGAAATATACACTTAACATGAATAAGCATTTACGCAGAAAGGGAAATCCCTGTAGATATAATATCGTTCACCGACTTATTTATCGGTATTCAAGTACCGGTAATTACATATAATCATGACCATATATGTAAACTATTGTTCTACACGGATATGACTACGACAGAATCTCATATATCAAGCGTAACACATGTCGCACTCCTCTACATGGCTCCTACATACCACTGGGTTAGAAATCAGAGAGGGTGATCTAATCGCAATGTTCAAACTGGGGCTCAACTTGATACCATACCATGTTGCCATAAATCCTCTCCGTTAATACTATCCCCTTTTGACCCTACCTGGCCTGTTCGGTAAACATCTATTTTTGTCCCCCGCCGCAACGCGGCCGGGGACTTTAAAATGGTTCTTGCTTCTATGTGTCCGTGCATGCACGGACATGTCCGTGCAAATACTTCATAAGCAATAACTTCTAAATGCTTTGTCGGATTCCTCTGAAATTTGGCATCTGCATTATTTGCGACAAGACGTCTCTTGGTATTACGTTTCAGCAAGATCCGCCTGTAGGTGGCGCCACTGGGGTCTTGCTTCTATGTGTCCGTGCATGCACGGACATGTCCGTGCAAATACTCCGTAAGCAATAACTTCTAAATGCTTTGTTGGATTCCTCCGAAATTTGGCTTCTGCATTCTTTGCGACAAGACGTCTCTTGGTATTACGTTTCAGCAAGATCCGCCTGTAGGTGGCGCCACTGGGTCTTGCTTCTATGTGTCCGTGCATGTCCGTGCATGTCCGTGCAAATACTTCGTAAGCGATAACTCCTAAATGCTTTGTCGGATTCCTCCGAAATTTGGCATCTGCATTCTTTGCGACAAGACGTCTGTTGGTATTACGTTTCAGCAAGATCCGCCTGTAGGTGGCGCCACTGGGTCTTGTTTCAATCTTTAGTGCATGTCCGTGCAAATACTTCGTAAGCGATAACTCCTAAATGCTTTGTCGGATTCCTCCGAAATTTGGCATCTGCATTCTTTGTGACAAGACGTCTGTTGGTATTACGTTTCAGCAAGATCCGCCTGTAGGTGGCGCCACTGGGTCTTGTTCCAATCTTTAGTGCATGTCCGTGGATGTTCGTGCAAATGCTTCATAAGCAATAACTCCTAAATGCTTTGTCGGATTCCTCCGAAATTTGGCATCTACATTCTTTGCGACAAGACGTCTGTTGGTATTACATTTCAGCAAGATCCGCCTGTAGGTGGCGCCACTGGGTCTTGTTCCAATATTTAGTGCATGTCCGTGTAAATACTGCGTAAGCGATAACTCCTAAATGCTTTGTCGGATTCCTCCGAAATTTGGCATCTGCATTCTTTGCGACAAGACGCATTACGTTTCAGCAAGATCCGCCTGTAGGTGGCGCCACTGGGTCTTGTTCCAATCTTTAATGCATGTCCGTTCATGTTTGTTCAAATCCTTCGCGAGCGATAACTTTCGAACAATTTGTCAGATTTCTTCGAAATTTGGTAAATGCATTCCCTGTGACAAAACACCGTTGGTGATGCGTTTCAGCAAAATCCACCTGGAGGTGGCGCCACTAGAGTTCATTCCATTATTCCATGCTGCAAGTGATAACTTAGAAACACTTGGTCGAATTTCTTTGAAATATCCTACATATGTACCTTTCTGGGTAACATGAGAAACGCTGCGGCTCATCGGATTCTTCTCAAATTTGGCATGCATTTACCATGCCAGGAGCTGTTGCTTGGGATTGCCTTTCGCTCACTTGCACTCACAGGTGGCGCCACCTGGTGGCAACATCACAAATTCGTTGCCGGGTAATAACTTGAGAACTGACCATCGGATTCTTCTCAAATTTTGTATGAATGTACCGTGACATAAGATGTCGCTTGATAATGCATTTCACTGACTTGCGCCTAGAGGTGGCGTCACCTGGTGTCAAAATCTAAATTTGGTTTCTGGGCAATAACTTGAGGACCCTCATCGGATTCTTCTCAAATTTGGTATGCAGATGTCCCCACGATACCATGTTCCTTGGGATTGTATTTTTCCCGCTTCTGCCTACAGGTGGCGTCTCCTGGTGGAAAAATTTGTTTCCGGGCAATAATTTGGCAACTGCTCACCAGATTATTTTCAAATTTTGTATTCATATGTGACCCGCCCCAAATAACATGAACACCGGTGGGCATCTAGTACCGGCAATAACTTGAGGACCCCTCTTCAGAGTCTCAAAGTTCATATGCCGATACCATGACATGAGATGTCATTTGGGATTGTGTTTTGCCTGCTTGCACCTACAGGTGGTGACTCCTTGTGGCAAAGTCTAAATTTGGTTTCTGGGCAATAGGTTGAGGATGCCTTCATATTCTTGTCAAATTTAGTTTGCAGATAATATGCCATGAGTTGTCTCTTGGGGTTGCATTTCGGTTACATAATTTTCATGCTACATGGTAAAGAAAATATATTACAGTAGCAATCAACATTCAGTCAGCCATTCGGAGTTGATCTCAAAACCTGGGAAGGTGGAAAGACCCCTCTGCTTCTTACGCCTGTGAAGTAGCTGTTGCCATCCTCATGAATATCTTCTGAAACCGACAGCGCTTATAAATATTGCTGCCATTTTGGCGGGGGACCTAGCATCCTCTGGCTGCTTGTACTATATATGATATCACTTTCGGCGAAGGCCCCGAATCCGGTCCAAATATCTGACTGGTGGCTGGGGTGTTGTTAGACCCCCAGCGAGGTGGTTGCCTATTTGCACCATCCCTAGCAGAGGATCATGGATAAATTCAAAATGGCGACCATGTGGGGTACAAGAAAAGTGATGCTTTCGTCAGATTTCTTAAAACGGTTTGCTTTTCTGCATGGAAAAATGGGTAAAACCTATTTTATTTCACATCGGATTATTAATTACTAATTTATCACTCAGTATTTTGTGAAGGAAAAAAAATTCAAAAATTGTGACTGAAAAATTGCCCCAAAAATGCTCTTTTTTCAAAATGACGTCGCGATGCCGTCATCATGGCGGCCATCTTAGAAAGTTTTACAATTTTCTTGTACCCAAAGATATAGCGTGGCTCTAGGGTTAGCGATAGCGAAAATATATATATTTACATACTTGTCAAAAAATAACATAAAACAACAATAATCATGAAAATATAATTCAAGCTTATATCAATATGTTATAGATTGCTTAGGGCCCTGTGTCATATACAGTTTAACCATCCTTTATTGTTTTATTCCAACTAGTCAGAACTATAGTTGCCAAATATTGTTAAATGCCGGTTAAAGTAAGAATGACGATGTATCATAAACCACGATCTGTTAAGTTCTCTAAGGAAAAATATCCCACGGAAATGGCCTTTTTATCCCACTTTCTGCATTCCTGTCTCCGTATGTATTTTATGTTTATATATTTTATTTGTAATTATAATAAAGACATGATTTACACTTATTTCACTTCTTTGTGTTTGTAAGCAATACATATTTAGATTTGCAGAGCAATTTCAAAACCATCGAATAAGATTTACTTTATCAGTATTGAAAAATGCAATATTTGATCTAGGCCAAAGACGAAATGCAGCTGTCATCGGCACGATTCTTGTTAGCACGGAATCATTGCTAGATTCGCTGTAAAAAGTCACGATTTTAATCAACGTCACAAAATATTATTGTAAAATCTGGTGAAAGAGGGCTATACCACCAAGCGCCTACAATTTGGCGATACATATACCATGCAGCCAGCAAATACGAGCGTAGCATGCAAGATCTTTGGCGTTACGTTTCGAAACTGGTGTCTAATTTGGGCTCAACCTGGGCTAGGGGCCGTATGAACTTATGTACCTCAAGACCCCCATGGTTTTCATATGAACAGGCACAATGAAAGCGTGACTGAGATACATCATTCTTCAGGTAACGACTTTACAACGAAAATCATATGGATTCAGAAAACTGATCAGCGAAACGGATTTGATATTTTTGCAACATCATGAGGTCTTCCCGGCATCACAGAATACTGCTGACCGCTTCTCTTTTGCAGGAAACTATTAACATAGAAAGGGCTTATTTTAGGATGAGCCTCAACCCACATTATATAAAATTTTCAGTGTGATTTTTTTTTTGTTAGACCAGGCATAGACGCGTCTTTCCAGGGTGGGGAGCAGGTCTGAAACATGGATAGGTAATGTGCTAGAGGCACTTATAGAGGGTCGAGGAACTTGTCAAAAAACCCAAAAATTAAGCAATAGGGGTAACATATGACAACATTTGACCAAATATTTCAATTAAGATATCATTTTGAGTGTATGTGCAAGGGCTATGGTCTACATGTTTAGAAACATTACTGACAGGTGTAATTTAAGTAGGTCAGTCACCTTCTGTCTACAAAGCCCAATTAATGGTATGCGTTAAGTTTGCTAGTTAATTCGCAGTTGAAAGAATATCTTTGGTTCATGTACTGTTCTGTGTAATTGTTTTCCCATGAGAAATCATTAGTATTTATTAAGGATAATTCACTGAATAGGTCAAGAGGTCAAAGAGTCACATTGAGGCGAACGTGGCATGGGTAGGCATAACACATTTCATAAAATTCCACTATCTAAACTGCCTCGAATGTTACAAATAGGGCAACATTGTGAGGGCAAGGTATGCTTTAATGAGCGCTTATTTCCCGGTCATTATGTGGGTCAACATTTCACCGAATTCAATTTAAAGCAAATATTAGCTTTAATGTGTAGACATTCTCGTCTGTGTCCTGCAAGGGGAAATATATAATAAAAAATGATATTCCTAGAAGTAGATCATCTACAGAACATTCATAACTCACAACAGCTCGGAATTGATGTGCTGGGGTAAATTAAGGACGTCGGTACCGGTAGGTCACCAACCCAGTCTACAAAGTAGGCGTTTTTGTTTGTTAGTTATTGACATCTGCATAAAATAGATACGTTTGGATTATCTGTTGATCATGTAACAGTATGTGGTTTGATATTCCCTTATTCGCCTGACATGATTTCCTCTACATAATGTTCTGGACATCAACATGGATTTCGGAAGCAAATATCGGATACATCATATCGAGACTTCGACTGAAGTAAAAACGTAGAAAGTTTCCTGAATTGCAACTTATACTTCCCAGCTACATGTATATGATTCCTCTTATGATATTTTTATAACTTAATTTAGTAAAATGGTGTATTCTCATGCATTTACACGGAATATGTTGAGTTATATATCTGTACAATACCTAAAGTGGGTATTTCTGCTTCTCAAATTGATTTTTCAACCTAGATGTCAAGTGGTGCTTTCTTGTGCATTTTGACAGTGTATATTTTGGATTTGTGAAAACTTTTAGAGGTCTGGATGAACGTAAGAAACTCATGTTCTGGACTACATCATGAGCCTGCCCATTTTTCAAAACTAGATGTAAAACATAACAGGCTCATTTTTCATTTTTAAGAACGTTATAAGAATTATGCAGCGTCCCTCCTGAAAAACTGTTGAATTCTCAGATGCAAAACAATGCGTTATGGTGCAGTATGATGGCACGATTATCACATTCGTAAGTCTCTCAGCCGAAATCCTCTTACAATCTATCCAGAACAACTTGATTCCCAATGAGCCAATATATCATGAAAGTCTTCATTACAAACCATGTTTTCAAGATCTAATGTGCATATGTATAAATTGGCAGAGAAGGAAAGAGGATTATGCTTTCGTTTTCAAGAAATCTTCTCTAAAGCAGTAACATTGTCAAATCCACTACCCTAGAAGGACTCAGTGGATTGATATTCCCAGAAGACCACGATGACAATCCTGGAAGTCACTCTGACTACATCTACGTTTAGGTGATCCAGCAGAAAAGTCGTTGAAGAAGCTCTAACACTGGGAGTCAATGTGACTCGTACCTAGGTGGCCCGACAGCAACACATGACAATTAATATATCGAAGTTCAACCTTCTCATAATTAGTCATGTTCCGAATTGAAAAGAATCATTGAAATTTCGATTTCGATAACATCTCATAACACAGCCAATTAAAAATAGCCCAAAAAGGCATTTTGCAGAGAGGTTAACCTGTCGAATGACTGTTCATATGATGTAGCATCTGGCTAAAAGGTTGAAATTTGTGTCCATTGTAGTGATTTAAAATTGTATCACCCGCTTTACAAATGCATGCAAGGGATCATCACAGATTACACTTTTGTCATACGGACTTGTCTTTGATATATGGGGGTGGGGGCTAAACACTTTCGGCTATTTTCTTGTTGAACACAGAACAAACTGCACTATCCCTATAGATTTTACAAGAATAGTAAACCTAGCAGCGATTTGATAGTAAGTGTGGATGTTGACTGGCACAGTCAATTATGAACATGGCCACTTTCGACCATATGAATTAACTGCATGAAACAAAGGATATAATGCGACATACATTATGCGAAATGCAATGTATGTCAATGCAATTAATCGCATGTGTCAAAGAGTTGTATCAAAGTTGCAAATCTGCACAACAATTTGCTGATACACCAAATGCTATTATTGAGAAATTCAACACTGCGGGACCCAATTTTTTCAACACTGCAAGCCTCCACATCTTCACCCGAATACCCGCCTTACTCGACCGACCCAAGATGGTTATCAGTTTGAACCTAAAGCACAAAAGTTCCTTGTAAACTCAAAGTGATGATATGACCCCTTGACCCATCGATGGATTATCCTTAACAAATCGTAATGACTTTTAGCATGAGAAAAAATTTCCACTGAACAGTACATGATCCACAGATGTCATTTGGTCTTCGTATTAACTAGCAAAATCAACGCATACCATTAATTGGTCTTTGCAGACAGATTGCTGAGCTGCTGACCTACATAACTGACACCTATCTGTAATATAAAAGGTTTCTGAACAAGGTAGACCATAGCCCATACATATACATTTACAATGGTATCTTATTTGCAATATTTGATTAACAGATTTCGATACATTACAACACATATAAGGGAAGTGGAAAGAGGTGCCGACATACTGACAGAGCCACATGACTTCACAGTATAGTCGTCCGGTTAACCTATTCTAAAGGCACATACCCAGAATCTAGCGATTCGTGATGTGTGTTGTATCTCAGGTACGCTTTTATTGTACATGTTCATGTGGCAACTCGGATGGCATGACCACACGGGCCCTAGCACCGACATAAGCGGTATTAGATACAAATCTAGAGAGCTATGATGAAAATGCTCTGACAACTCGTATATTGGTAATTGGTGAGCTGTTTCGCTGTGACAACTCGTACACTGGGGATTGGTGAGCTGTACTGTCGTCAGATGAAAATGACGGCATTTAACACAAAAGACTAGTCTGTAAGGGCCGATGTCGATCCAACATCAACTTCCCACAAATGCCAACATATATCAAAGATCAAAAGGTGTGTACAGGGAGCGGTCCTCGGGGACGAAATGTCCACCAGCAGAATCTCGCCATATACAGGTAAAAATTACAACACATATACGGGAAGTGGGAATAGGTGCCGACATACTGACTGAGCATGACTTCACAGTATAGTCTTCCGGTTCTTCATGTCTGATAATGTGACCATTCCCCCTAAATTTCATGATTATACAAATTAGTTCGATCTGTGAACACTCTTGGAAAGAAGCAGTTGAAGTCAGATGACGAAATTATTTCTTCAGAAACTGGCACATGGTTTGTAGAGAGTCTGTTACTTTTTTAGTGTACACAGCTGACAATAGTGAACTCATATCATAATTGTCATTCTAAAATCAAGGTAATGACCTGCTGACATGCTCTGAACAATCAAAATAAATTTCCCATGAGTTGGTAGCCTTACACATACCTTCACAATGAAACTTTGTGTGTAACTTTAAATGCAGCAGAAGTGGAAAGATGTCATATGTTACCCCCAACCCATAATTTTCGGGTCCGCTATGCGTTTGACACATTACCTACCCGTGTTTCAGAATCACCCCCTTATTGACCATCTAAGTTCATTAATAGTATCTGTGTTCAAGAAAACTGATCATAGATATATTAATGTCGGAAGCCATAAAGCATTCTTTAGCGCTACTACATACGAGAGATATCATTCATGGGATGTTTCTTTGTTTATAGAGTTGCTTGAATTTCTCATTAAAAATATCTATGTGAAATTTGGCAACAATTTGGAACATTTGCCGACCATCTTGAACGCGACGTTAACCCTTAATTATCTTTCTCTCCATGCCCACCAAAACATAGCGCTCTTGAGCTGTACGTTTTTGAGTGGTCGAAAAGAGAAAAGGTAGAGCCCCCCGTACTCGTCGACTGGTTTGGTATTTTCTAAGACAAGGTTGTCGGTATTATCCGCAACATAGACATAAATACCCTTCCCCCAACACACCAGTCACTGAGAGACATCATGGGGCAATTAGTTCTTGTCGATCTCCAACGTTATTTAGTTATATTTCCAGCTGACAACACCCAGAATAGCATAATGCTTATGTGTAAATGTTACTATTACCAGGTGCAGTTATTCTGCCTGCTTCTGTGTCTACTTAACTCTGCCACTGGAATTACTTTGGTAATTTTATTCAACAAACACAGTTTCTCAAGGAAAGAGGTATTTCCCTTCCTATAACTTATATCAATGAATGAAAATTGTGCTGGACTTCCACAATGCATAAAACATTATACAAAGCTAGATTTATAGCTGATTCTAAAAGTTGCACAATTAAACTTCCATTATCTTTGTCGGCACGGCGTATACATATCTCACCCAGTGCAAATTTTGACGATTTTAGTCGGCACCATAGAGCACTATTGCACAAACTCGTAAATAGCGCTATACTACCAGACGTCAATGTTTCTGAATTCTGTGATAAACATCGCACGGCCAAATACGATCGCACCGTGCAAGATCTCTGGTGCTACTTCTCGTAACTTCCGCTTAACGCGAGGCTAGTGATTATTTGAACATTAGGTGTTCTGCATACCCATGATGTTCAAATGAACAGTCACAATAAAAGCGTGTCTGAGATACATCATTCTCTAAAAAAACGACTTGGAAATTCATCCGAATAAAGAATGCTGACCGGTGATAAAAATCACGATACCTTGCTGTCGTCTTTGATAAGTGTTATCGATTTTCCCACAGGAATGTATTTTTATATTTTGATTTCACGAATATTTGAAATTTATGATACCCGAAATACGAATAGGCGTAGTCCAACTGACACATCGCGGGAAAGGAATAGACAAGATAAGATAATCTGATTACAAATTTTACGAAAAATATCTTGCTCAACTTTTTCCCCCGATTTCGACGTCTTCTCAGATTTCTCTACGTTTTGTGTTATTTCCAATATTATGCCCATTGCGCACCTCGGAGTATGCGGTATGTATTACTGTAAATATGGCGAATGTAATTGTTCGAAAATGGATTAGAATTTCTATCTTGAAAAAACTTCAATTTCTAGCTTACAATTTTATCAACTTTGCGATAACATATCCCCATAAATTAAAAAAACTTGCAATAAGGCCTTGACTCACGCCTGTTCCAACACATTTCTACTTGATGGTCAATACGTACGTTTATACAAAAAGCTGTCCGATGTATTCATGGTTTTAGATGCTAAATAATCGCCATGTTGGATCACTTTACACGTTTCTTCCGCAAGTGCACTTTGATTTTGATTAGAATTTTGCGCAGACGCTAGCTCGTTACACTATTTTCACCAACCAGCGTTTACGTAGAACAGCATAGAAGCCATGGGTGGTGGAAAGGTAGCATGATATCTATTACAAGAGTCTGATCCGTCATTCATAATTCAGCCGTCGTCCATTGGAGAACATCCGCGTCCATAATCCAAAGACCTATTCCATATTCCATACAACAGTATTAGCACGAAATTCAAAAAGACAATCATAGTATACATAAACATAGGCTTGTTTCCTGCAAGAGAGAAGCGGTCAACAGTTTTCAATGATGCCGGCAAGACATCATGATGTTCCTAAAATATCAAATCCGTATCGCCGATCAAGATTCTTAATCCATAATATTCGCTGTAAAGTCGTCATCTAAAGAATGATGTATCTCAGTCACGCTTTGATTGTGCCTGTTCATATGAGTACCTTGAGGATCTTGAAGTACATTGGTTCATACGGCCCCTAGCCCCGGGTTAAGCGAAATGAGACACAAGTTACGAAACGTAGCGCCATAGATCTTGCACGCTACGCTCGTATTTTGCTATCAGCATGCGATATGTATCGCCAAATGTGAGAAACTTTGAGTGGAGGCGCTTGATGGTGTAGCCCTGTTTTATAAGTTTCTGCAACAATGTTTTGTGACGTTGATTAAAATCGTCGCATTTAACACAGGATCTAGCAAATGCTACTAGGCGTGATATGTATACGCCATATGCAGGTCCCACTGGAGTATTACTGTCCAGAAAGGGATAGTTTACGATGTCGAAATTGTAATCATCTCTTTTGTCATACAGTCGACGAGAGAAAAGACCCGCTTCATTTTTATAGAGATATAGGTCTAAATATGATGTGCCTGTAGCGTTATCTGTAGTTTCCTTCAAATACAGTGAAGGTGGATATATATCCTTCACTGCGTCATTTATATAGCGATTATCCACAGCGAGAAGATCGTCTATATAGCTTTTGGTGAATGAGAAGGAACGGGCTTGAATGGATCGGTTTTTGAAAGCGCCTGCATATAGTCATATTCATAAGAGAACAGATATAGGTCAGCCAACAGGGGTGCACAATTAGTACCCATTGGAATTCCCATATGCTGCTGATATATTGTGTTGCCAAATTTCACATAGATATTATTAATGAGAAATTCAAGCAACTATATCAACAAAGAAGCATCCCATGAATGATATTTCTTGTATGTAGTAGAGCTAAAGAATGCTTTACGGCATCCGACATTAATAAATCTACGATCAGTTTTCTTGAACACAGATACTATTAATGAACTTAGACGGTCAAAAATGTCCTGATGAGGGATTGTAGTATAGAGAGTCGAGAAATCCCATGTGGAAATGCAAGGAGGTTCTGTGAACTTAAAATAGTTTGGTACAGTGCTGCGTACCTCCGGATCATTCAGGATTCGAGGTAAATTAATAATGTCCAGTCCTTTATCTATGTAGTTGAGTTTCAAGAAAAGTCGATCTTGGGATGTTTCGATTATGTTCACTGGACGATGCAACCGAAAATACGCTATATCTCAATCCTTGCATAAAGAATGACAAATTCTCTCACTCTCGTCCAGTTTTGCTTGCTTTTTCTGTAAAGTTACAGGGTAACCGTAATACATTCTTCTATCTGTTAATCTGGAGACACTTTCAAGGAAAGATTGCTGCATTATGTACCTATTTTAAACTGAGGCTCTCAAATCCAGATTCAAACGCGGAGGTTACCGAATGCTGTACTGGCTGAGCTTATCAGTGTCCAGGATAATAGGAGAGAGAGAGAGAGAGAGAATTAAGGTTTAACGTCGCATTCAGCAATATTTCAGCTATATAGCGACGATCAAACAATTCTAAATAATCAATTCAAAAACTCGGTAAACTAATGCGTTAAAACAGTAAGATCTTCCTTTCAAGGTGTACACCTTGGAATCGGCTCCTGTTTTAGTAAATATTCATGAGATAATCGTGTGTGACCGATCCTACATCGTCTAATCATGGCCTGGTCGAAACGTTTATGACTGTTCAGATGAGTATAACCAACCGTTTTGTTTTTAACTCGTGAAGTTTGTTTTCATCCACAGTATTCCATAAAGATTGAAAATCAACGTCACAAAACACTGGTGCAGAAACTTAAAAAACAGGACTATTCCACCAAGCGCCTACACTTGACGATACATATCGCATGCTGATAGCAAAATACGAATGTAGCGTGCAAGATCTATGGCGCTACGTTTCGTAACTTGTGTCTAATTCCGCTTAATCACGGGGCTAGGGGCCGTATGAACTCATGTACTTCAAGAACCTCATGGTACTCATATGAACAGTCACAATCAAAGCGTGACTGAGATACATCATTCTTTAGGTGACGACTTCACAACGAATATTATGGATTAAGAATACTGATCGGCGATACGGATTTGATATTTTTGGAACATCATGATGTCTTGCCGGCATCATTGAAAACTGTTGACCGCTTCTCTCTTGCAGGAAACAAGCCTATGTTTTTGTATACTATGATTGTCTTTTTGAATTTGGTGCTAATACTGTTATATGGAAAATGGAATAGGTCTTTGGATTATGGACGCGGATATTCTCTAATGGACGACGGCTGGATTATGAATGACGGATTTGACGCTTGTAATTCTATCATAAGCGCATATAAATGGTCTGAAATCACTGTATGTGATTCCAACAGGATCAACTTCTTCATATAGAGCTGCCTTTATAGCCAGTCTATCAGCTTCAGTATTGCCTTTGATGTCAACGTGACTAGGCAACCAACAAAACACAATATCTATCTGTTGATCAAATCTGGTGTCATATAATTGTAGAATTTTCAAGAGGGTGGGATGAGTTGAATTTCCATTTTTAATGGCTTTAAGGCATGATAGTGAATCTGAGAATATGACATATTTTTTCCTTCTAGTGGATCCAATGCCTTCTAAAGCTGATAATAGAGCTTTTGCTTCTGTAGTAAATATGAAACTTTTACCTGGCAGACGATACGTTTTAGTTTTGGAACTAAAGATAGTAGCACATGCTACTCTCTCACCATCTTTAGAATCATCTGTATAAATAGCCTGATGTGAACTGTATTTCTCTCTCTCTCAGTAGACCAAATTCTTGTGTATACACGAGCTGGCTCGTGTCTGCGTTTTTATATTTAGTCAGTGAAATATCTACTTCTGGCGTGGCTAACTGCCATGGTGGAGTTGGCAAGAGCTCGTTAGGTAAAATTTGACTAACTTTAATACCAGCTGCTACAAGGTATCGTTTCATCCGGATTCCAAGAGGTGGAATAATCGAGGGATTCTTTAAATAGAAATCTGCGTACTGGGGTTGAAAACACAGTTATATGCAGGATTTGAGTGGTTCGAACGCAGTTTTGTGATATATTGCAGCGATAATTTAATTCTCCGAAGTTCTAAAGGAAATTCATCCGCTTCGACATACAAGCTTTCTGTAGGTGATGTTCTGAACGCACCGAGACAAAGACTTAGTCCTTGATGGAGAATAGGATCCAGCTTTGCCAAGTTTGACTTGCTTGCACCATTGTAAACAATAGAACCTTAATCGAGTTTGGAACGAACAAGTGATCGATATAAATGGAGGAGAGTTTGCTGATCTCCCCCACCCCATCCCGCCATTTATAGCTGGCAACTACTTTCAACAAATCTGGAGCTTTCGTGCATTTGGCTTTTAAGCAATTTATATGTGATTTGAATGTTAGTCGTTGATCAAACAATATGCCTAGAAATTTGACCTCTTTTACCACTTTGATTTCAGTTCTGTCTAATTTAAGTTCTGGATCTTTGTGCTGGAAATATTTTCTGCAAAAGTGTATACAATTTTTCTTAGCTCTGGAGAATTTGAAGCCAATTTCTGGACACCATTTCTGAATTCTGTTTAGACAGAGTTGTAATGTTCTCTCAATATTGTGTATACTTTTCCCACTACACGATATATTGAAATCGTCTACAAAAAGTGAGCCATCAATTGATTTATTCAGAATTGCAGCCAAGCTGTTGATCTTGATACTAAACAGAGTAGTAGACAAAATACTACCCTGTGGGACAGACATAGTTGTACCCAAACGAATTTGGAATTGTTTATCATTCAAAAAGTTGGAAATAAAAACGGGTAAACGGGTCCCATATTTTGAAGATCTTTAAGAATCCCGTATCGTAGTATCGTAGGCTTTTTCTAAATCAAAAAAGATAGAAACCACATGTTCGCTCTTGGCGAAAGCGTTCTTAACATACGAATCTAATCTGACTAAATGATCAATGGTACTTTTTTACGGAAACCAGCTTGAATATCAGTAAGTTTCTTTTCAGTTTCCAGGTACCGAACAAGGCGACCATTTATCATGCGTTCATTTGTTTTGCAGACACAGCTAGTCAGCGAAATCGGACGATAAATACCAGGGTCTGTATGTTCACGACCAGGCTTTGGTACTGGTATAACTATGGCATTGTGCCATGACGGAGGAAAGTCTTCTCTATACCAATGTCTATTGAGTTTGCGTAATAGGATTTCTAGAGATGATTCCGGTAGATGTTTCAAAAGCTGATGATGAATATTATCAGGGCCTGCAGCAGAATCAACAAAGCGTTATAGCCTTCATGATTACCGGAGGGGAATTTAATTTCATTTTTCTCTTCTCTTTTTTGGAAACTTTGAAATTTAGGTACATAATTTTCTAACGAAGATTTTCTGGCAATTGTTTCACCTAGTTTGTTTGCAATTTCTGTTCTGTCAGTAATCACCTGGTTTCCATTGTTGAGATGATGAACACTTGACTTGGAGCTTTTACCTTTTATTCTTTGGATCATATTCCAAACTTTTGTAATAGGAGTATGAGTATTTATCTTAGAAACATAATTTCTCTAAGAATCACGTTTATTCTGTTTCATGGTTCTACGAGCTTTAGCTCTTGTAACTCTGAGATCTTTCAGATTTTCAGGATTAGGATGTCGGCGGAAATATCGTTCAGCATTCTTCCTACTTTTCTTTGCTTCTTTGCAGTCGTAATTAAACCAAAGTTTCTTAATATGTGCAACTCCAGGAAAATAGGAACTGTGGACACTCTCGTGTTCTGGCACATGTAGGCACCGTCGAAATATGACCGAAAAAAAAACCTTGAAAACGACGTTAAATCCTACTCACTCATTCAAACCCAGATATTCTTACTGAAAATTCGCGCTCAACTTCTAGCGAGATACCTTCATAGAAACTTTCAAACGAATTAACGAAATACAAGGGGAAAACTTCAGCATTTAGTCTAATCTTGAAAGTCTGAATAAGACTTGAAAAGGAGGAAATCACAAGCGTCTAGTCCGTCATTCATAATTCAGCCGTCGTCCATTAGAGAATATCCGCGTCCATAACCCAAAAACCTATTCCATATTCCATATAACAGTATTAGCACCAAATTCGAAAAGACATTCATAGTATACATAAACATAGGCTTGTTTCCTGCAAGAGAGAAGCGGTCAACAGTTTTCAATGATGCCGGCAAGACATCATGATGTTCCAAAAATATCAAATCCGTATCGCTGATCAGTATTCTTAATCCGTAATATTCGTTGTGAAGTCGTCATCTAAAGAATGATGTATCTCAGTCACGCTTTGATTGTGCCTGTTCATATGAGTACCATGAGGATCTTGAAGTACATGAGTTCATACGGCCCCTAGCCCCGGGATTAAGCGGAATTAGACCAAAGTTACGAAACGTAGCGCCATAGATCTTGCACGCTACGTTCGTATTTTGCTATCAGCATGCGATATGTATCGCCAAATTTGAGAAACTTTGAGTGGCGCCTCTTGGTGGAATAGCCCTGTTTCTGCAACAATGTTTTGTAACGTTGATTCAAATCGTCACATTTAACACAGGATCTAGCAAATGCTACTAAGCGAGATATGTATACGCCATATGCAGGTCCCACTGGAATATTACTGTCCAGAAAGGGATAGTTTACGATGTCGAAATTGTAATCATCTCTTTTGTCATAAAATCGACGAGAGAGAATGCCCGCTTCATTTTTATAGAGATATAGATCTAAATATGATGTGCCTGTAGGGCTGTCTGTGGTTTCCTTCAAATCCAGTGAAGGTGGACATATATCCTTCACTGCGTCATTTATATAGCGATTATCCACATCGAGAAGATCGTCTATATAGCGTTTGGTGAATGAGAAGGAACGGGCTTTGAATGGATCGGTTTTTGATAGCGCCTGCATATAGTCATATTCTTAAGAGAACAGATACAGGTCAGCCAACAGGGGTGCACAATTAGTACCCATTGGAATACCTATATGCTGCTGATATATTGTGTTGCCAAATTTCACATAGATATTTTTAATGAGAAATTCAAGCAACTCTATCAAAAAGAAACATTCCATGAATGATATCTCTTGTATGTAGTAGAGCTAAAGAATGCTTTATGGCTTCGGACATTAATATATCTACGATCAGTTTTCTTGAACACAGATACTATTAATGAACTTAGAGAGTCGAGGAATCCCATGTGGATACATGTCTGTACAGTATATGACCATTAGCATCAAGTTCTTCCGTAAGACATTTGGAGTTTTTCAATATCCACATACATTCGACGCCAGAGTTCTTAGAAAGAGTGGCGCAATACCTTTCCCAAAATTCTTTCACCTCCTGAAGGACCCCCGTCAGTAGGGTTGAAAGAAGCTTGGTGGTGCAGCTTCTAGAACCAGCTATGAATCTAGCTTTGTATGGTGGTTTACGCATTTTGGGATTTCAGTATAATTTTGGTATGTCGTTATGATTGGTTGGAAGACAAATACCTCTTTCCCTGAGAAACTTTTTGTGATTGTTAAATAAATCTTCCAGAGTAAATGCAGTTTGGGAGTAAGTCGACGTATTTGATGAAGATATGTCTACACTCAATTCTTTAACCAGCACCTGGTAATAGTAATATTTACATATGAATATTATATTATTCGGAGCTTTGTCTGCTGGGACTATGACGAATTTACTCTGGAGATTGCTAGAACTTCTTGCGAATTGAGGTTACTCAGTACTTGTTTTGCTTGGGGAAGAGTACTTCTGTCAATCTGGCGGATTGTTTCAACGACCTTGCTCTTGGTGAGGTCCAGCCAATCAGCGAGTACTGTAGGTTCAACTTTTTCCCGCTTAGACCAATCAATAACGTACTGTTCCAAAGCAGACAGGCCCAGTCTAGTCCAGTCTTTTATCTAAGTAGTTGAATTTCAAGAAAAGCCGATCTTGAGATGTTTGGATTATGTTCACTGGACGTTACAACAAAAAATACGCTAAATCTTGACATACTTCATTGATTTTTGGTGGCATTATATTTCCTGAAGACGCAGATTGTTGTATATCTCTGGCTATTTGATCTAAAGCTCTCAGAGGTAACGCATACAGAACTGTACGTAAGCTACGTATACTGTTGGGTGTGTTAGTTAAACCCACTAAGTAATTTAAAGTGATATGATAGTGAATCATCGAACTATTCAACTTTCGCCAACCATGGCTGCGATGTCTCCGTTGATGAGATTTAAATAGTTGGGTCATGTTGGATATATTTGAACGGCGGTTTGCAGCATTGCCGAACCCACTGACATTATCATTTAAACCAAACGGAAACACTGACCCAAGTTCTAGCATCCAGAATAATTCTCGCTCTCGGATTTTTCTCTCAAATCCAAAGGGGGAATCCTTAGTAGATGGATAAACGACGTCTATGATCTAAATACTAAAGTTATCCCAGCCATGGTCGGGTCCAGAAAAATGTTCACCTATAAGCAATTGCTTTTTCCTCATGGATTTTCTTTGGCCGTTTCAAAACGTTTGAAAATCACTGTCTCAATTTTCTGAGAATGCCTTCGAAACTGGGATACTGATAGATCTAAGTGAACACTGTGGATATTGCTTAGATCGGGTCTCGATAATTGCCCATAACACTTCCCGATTGTGGTAAGCCATATGTGCAAAGAAAAAGATAACTCTTCTCTGAGTAGAAAGGGAAGTTATTCCTGACCTAATATATCTCCCGTAATATGTAGTTCAACGGTGAGCGGAATTCCTCTGATGGTGTTGTTTTCAAAAATCTTTTACGCAAATTCGATCAAATCAAATGGTCTTTCAAGTCATAAACCATGCTCTGCTAACAATCTGCAATGTAGAGCTTTTTGCTGACTTTGGCTTTTCAAACGAAATGCGTATTGGAAGAGGCAACTCTCGTAACTTAGAAATCTGAACCATATATATTACGACGAATACGGATCTCGTGACAAAAGAAAGGAAAAAACATATATTATATGGTTTATCCCATCTAAAAGAAATGCTATTACTGATGATGAACGGCCAGGCTCAGGTATACAAAATGCATGTCTGCTCATTCCGTTGAGGCTGAACTGCAGTATAACAAATGTTCGAAAGTGTAAGCTGAACGAACGTCTTCGAATCGATAGTATTCAATTGACAGATCAATGTGTTTCCCCTGTGCGTGACAAATAGCACGTGATCTGTACAGGTGTTTATATGAACAGATTGGTATCAATGTATAGACTGTATGAATGCTTGGTTAGTTACAATTTCGGATCTTACATCTTCAAAGTGACCGATTGGGTTAGCATATCAAATATATAGTCACACAAACATAGGTCTTTCGCTCGTGGCTGTTTAATAGGAGTTTCATATGTTGTGAGCTTTAACGAGCAATATATAAAACTTTGTCAACAAATGTCAAAAATGTTTGACCCGGAGCGACTGTTTGGTTCATCATATCAGGGTCGGTCATTTTGAGCCTATTTGCACCCCTCCCCCACCCCTCCCGAGTAGAGCATCATGGGCACATTCAAGATGGCATCCATGTGGGTTACCACAAAGGTAATGTTCATTTTTTTGGTCTCCTTCGCGGAACACATAAATAAAAAAATCGAAAAATCTGACCAAAACAAATGCCTGTTTTGAAGATTACGTCGCTATGACGTTGGTAGAGCGTGATCCAAGGGTATAATGTTCTAAGTTTCGCAGCCCTAGATCAATGGATAAGAAAAGGTGTCATGCAGGACATAATTCGCGCGACATGTTGGCGAGTTCCATGCGATGTGACGACATGCTCCTGTAGACGGACTGGTCATTTTGAATACGTAACCAGCATCCAGCTATATTGCAAGGAATGAGCACACATCGGAAATCAGACTAAAAGTGTTAGGCACAAAGATGCATATGAACATAAGTCTCTAATCAAACAACAGATATGTAATAAGTACATTTATCACATAATTGCAGTGATATAAGTGACATTTGCTCATTACATTTTGTTTTGGTCTGCACCTTCTTGATGAATATTGCTGACAAGTTTCATTGCTTTTAGGAGTTTTTCAAAGTGTCGTTTATTAAATTCAATTCAATCGAGGCTCATTTTCTATGCGTATGCGATTGGTTACGGTGGTCTCGGTGACCAATAATATATATATATGTATATATCTTTATTGTTGCATTAAGCCATCCGGCCCATGAGCACATTACAGAAAATATACATCTTCGGCGGAGCAGCAAACAGTTGGCAAAACGCCTTACTATACACATACGTGCAATAAATTAATCATTTGTAATTTCTGAGCGCAATTTAAAAGCTTTTGAAATGTAGTTAGACAGATTTTTTACACCTGTGCAGGTGTCATTAGATATTAATTGTACCATTTTTTCGATATTTGGATATTGCCAATAATACTTGGAAATGTATTTTACCCTTAAGTTGGTGTAAAATGGACATACTAATACAAAATGGAATTCGTCCTCAATCAAGTCACAGTTAGGACATTTCCGATCCTCAATTTTTTTTTATTGGCTTGTGCCACCTACCAACTTCGATTTGAAGATTATAGCGATGCTATATATATACAAAACAATACGGAACTAATATATTGATACGCAAGATATAACAATAAGCAAACATGATAATTACATAGACCAGTCAGATTAAAAACAACTTATAAAGAACAATGGTAAAACTGTATGGAAACTTAGTTTCTTGCCCGCACATGGCTATTATATTTTGGACTCAAAAAAATATACTATAGCCTGACAATCAAAGCGAGATAATAATAAGTAGGAATTAATTGATTTATTGGCCATACTCCATGGCAGACAAACAAAAAGACTAGTATTCAACTTATGCTACGAACTAAAGGAATACGGACTTTTATGATTATCCGAACAAGAAAAACCGGATGAAATCCTATGCCAGCTAAGGTTTGGTCATTCTATTAGAAAATGACATGTTATGGGTTGTGTAAGTTTGGGAAGAAGGGGCGTCTTTATTGAGTTCAGGGTGGATGTTTTTGATGAAATGAAGTTCTTTAATTTCTCTCAATTTATTATCATCCCCGGACAGCTTAAAGAATGGGAAGATGTTGAACTTCAAGGTCGCCTTCTTGATGGACTACATCATTGTATTCCGACTGCTGCAGTTTCGAACATGTGCTCTGCTCATATAAAAAAAAGAAAAATAATCTCCAGATCATGCTTTTTATCACTAGGTCAACAGAGATATTATGCAGAATTGAATAGTAATCGGAATGTTCGACAAATTCGAGTTTACCTAATCTGATGTCATTTCCTATGGCGTGCTGCTCGGACGAGAATCGTGTCCGAAGGTCCGAATGGTGGCTGGGGTATTGTCATATCCCCAGCGAGGTGGCTGAACCAATCCATGTTCCGAGTGCCACAGTACGGCTGGTGAAAGCGAGAACGAATACGGAACCAGAACTTTGGAATTCCTCGAAATCGACTTTGATGGCAGTGGCGTGTAAAATAACCTGGGATGAAGCATACCGCTGACTGACGAGCGTTCTCATCGTGTAAAGGATGGCAGACCTGTGAGGGGAATCGGAGATTGAATGTGAGCTGAGACGTTGAAGGTAGTATGTCGAGGAAATTTGTTTTATCGGTCACGGTGAGTCACTCATACTGGGTCGTTTGCAGTAGTTTTTGAACGCGCCACCCAAGCAACATCTCAGCATGGGCTAGCTAAGAGGTCGCCATTTAACCGTCACGTGTATATACTTTACTCGTACATGTTAACTATAAATATGTGCTTCATCATCCACCATCGGGGACATCGGGATATCGTGGAATGTTTGAATATTTCGCTCATTATTATTGTATACTACATCGTATTTGTCTCTGTATACGACTTGGTTGTTCCTATACACACTATATGGGAAATATTTTACAAGAATAACATTATGAGGATTTTCACCTGAGATAGAACAAACAAATTTTTTAGAATAAACCAACTATATTCGATCGAAAATTGAATTTCATCATGATTGAGTCAGTGTGACGTCATGGTACCCAATTTTGACGGGGTAATTTAATTTTTCCCTTATATGCGTTGTAATTCCCCATGCTCCTACAACATTGCTGTAGGGTCGTAAAATATTTATATCAATTCAAGTTCCCTTGTCAATGGACGAAGTCCTACAGCTTCAGTTTGAACAGTGCCAGCTCCGTATAGCAAAAGGAACAATATATCCCAATAACTATTCCATCCTATTTCACATTCAATTGGAGTCATACCATTGCTCAAATTGGTCCCGAATAAGGAAACAAGATTGCTCTAGCCGTAAGCTGCCGATCTGCAACTGCTTTACATATGGATAATCTCTCTGCAGATATCAGGTATGGGTATCCGTCTGGTGTTGCATGCAGATATCAGGTATGGGTATCCGTCTGGTGTTGCATGCAGATATCAGGTATGGGTATCCGTCTGGTGTTGCATCCAGCCAAACACATTGGCAGTCTGGGATACTTGATGTAAATTTCTACGCTTATCTGTTTTCATAGCAAATTTATATCAATGTACTTTGGATATCATTTATTCGTTTTATCTATATCAGTGTATGTTGACACAGGCTGTCTCGCCAACTTCGAAAAAAACATATTAAGCGTGCGTGATTGCTTAGGTCGTGTACTTAGATGAAATATCACTTTTTGAGGGGACCGCACTGAATGTTCATTCCATCTTACCCAAACAGTCAATCCTATTTATGAGCATATTTATTCTCGTCCTTTGTGGGAAGTTGATGCTGGGTCGACATCGGGCCTTACAGACTAGCCTTTTTGTTAAATGCCGTCATTTTCATCTGACGACGAAACAGCTCACCAATCCCCAGTGTACGAGTTGTCACAGCGAAACAGCTCACCAATTACCAAGGTACGAGTTGTCAGAGAATTTCCATCATAGCTCTCCATATTTGTATCCAATACCGCTTATGCCGGTGCTAGGGGCCGTGTGGTCATATCATCCAAGTTGCCACATGAACAGGTACAATGAAAGCGTACCTGAGATACAACATATCACGAATCGCTAGATTCTTGGTATGTGCTTTAGAATAGGTTAACCGGAAGACTATACTGTGAAGTCATGCGGCTCTGCCAGTATGTCGGCACCTCTTCCCACTTCTCTTATATGTGTTGTAATTACTATACAGAACTAAGAATTATGGACGCAGATGTTTTACATGTACGAAGGCTGCCTAATGAATGTCGGGGGTGATGCCTGTTTTATAGCGATGCGACTGAAAATTTAATTTCCGGACTTAGTATTTTAGGAGCTGGATTGGAAAAAGGCCGGGAGAATATAGTCTCTGGCTGGTAGCGTATCTAATTCCGCTTAAGCCGGTGCTAGGGGTCGTGTGTATACTTCACTATCTTCACATTAACAGCTGCAATAAACGTGCGGCTGAGATATTAAGGCTACGTCCGAGAATCTACCATATTCTCGAGTCTGAATGTGAGGTGCTGAGAGAAGCTTTCCTGTAGTCATATGGTTGCATTTTAGTCGCTATACATCCTAAATTTTCCCCAGCTCTTGCATATCGCTCTAATACATTATCACATATGACAGTCGTACTATTTAGATGATGTTATCTGTTACCGATTATTAATAAACTTTACTCTAAATGTCTGAGCGACCTAGGCTGTCTATATATTTCACTGAGCATGTCACACATACATTGACACTATCCACCTTGTTATCTTGTTAAACAATAATGATGTATTATGATCCACGTTATCTTGGGAATTTACTTCCTACATCAGCATTGTCTCATGTTCCGGCACATTCGCTCGAGGCTCACATGTGTTCTCTGTATTCGCCCGTGAAGGACTCCATCTCGCTGACAACTGAAGACTCAGATCCTGTTTTATTGGCCGAACGTATCGATATATTCATAGTGGCTCGTGCGAAAGGGAGATTATGATTGCCATAGTGTTCCTCTTCGTCTGTTACACAGGACCTGCTCTTGGGTTCCTTCCTAACCATATCGGCATGGTCATTCCAAAAGATGACTATACTTTGGAGAGTATCACAAGAGAGGCCCTCCTTCACGTGACAGTAACCGTCTTACAAGATCAGTTGCCCTCAACATCTACAACCTTCCTGGACAGCTCATATCCACTCACCGAAAGTTCGCTATTTAGTGCGTTATATGGAGGTAAGATATAGTCGGGTGTGGTAGAGATGTTATTACAGAGAATATTGAGGTCCATGAATAACTAATAAGACAGTTAAACGTAACATAACAAGTGTGATGGAAAAATATGCCAACGTGCTGAACAAAAGTCATATGACCCCACAGGTAAATGTAGAGACTGTATATTTCTAAAACATCACAATAACACAAACTGATTCTTGTGATGATTTGTATCTCAGCAACTCTTTTATGGTAGATGTTCACATGTGGACATCTATGACCACACGATCCCTAGCACCGGCTTGAGCGGTGTTAGATACAAATATTTCAGAGCGATGATGTAATAACCCTATCAAGTCATCTGATGAAAATTAATGACCTATGTGGCCGTTATATAGAAGAAATGACCCAAACGAAAGCGTATTATTAGAAGTTGTTATTCACAGCAAATATCTGTGAGACCCGACGCCGATCAAGCGATTATTCTCCACCACGTTTGCCAGTCACAATGTTTTGTAGAGAGACCGAGCTTCGAGGACGATACCTCCACCAGCAGAAACTCGTCATATACAGGCAAAATTTGAACGCAACATAACTTGGGTGATAGAAAAAGATACCAGTGTACTGACAAGAAACCATATGAGTTTTATTGACACGAACTTTCGGACATACGTTCTCTTCCTCACACACACGTAAAGAATCAGAGGTATCTACGACAAGCTCGTGTCAATAAAATTATAGTTAGTCCGAAAAGTGCCCCATCTCCCAATCTTTCTGTGCAGTTATCAGACTAACAGGTTATGAATATTATAATATTTCGATATTTGTCTGTTCGCAGTATACGAGAGATATAAGAACTGTGACAATGGAACCACTGACTAGTACCTTTGCTTGGTGAAGAGTACCTTATCTAATGTGGCATGTCGTGTCAACAACCTTGCTTTTATCACAGTCACGTACTGTCCTAGTACAGTGAAAAACTACCTTCTGATCGACCTTCGAGTTTATATTGATCGTCTCTTTATATTTAGGTACTTTAAACAGGAGAGTTCTAATGTCCCCATTGCTTACCATATGAACGTACTGGTTGCACGAGGTATCTCGATATATCACCGAATATGTGTATTGCATTGGTATGAAATGGTGGGAATAATGTGATTCAGCATTGCGAACCTCTGGACAATTCTGGGTAGACATCAGTGCCGAAATTGTAATGATCTCTATTGTCTTAAGAGTTGACAAGAGAGAAAGCCGAACGAGAAAGGGTTCTAGATATGATATCCCACATGGGATAGAAGTGATTTTCTTTGACTCTAGCGTGCGTGGATATATATCATCCATGGAAAAATCTGTATATGGTTTATCCAAAGTAACGTCATCAACATAACGTTTGGTGGACGAGAAGGAACGGGATATGAATTATATTTTTTATTTTCTGCTTTTAATTTCTACTTGTCTCCCATTCGGTTTTCTTTCAGTCCTTACAGTGTCCATTATATGATCGATTAGCAAATACATGTAACGTGTCATGGCGGTGAAAAGATTTCAGCGTATTCCTACGAAGTAGGCTCTCATTTGCAAATTGTCCGGTAATGAGTGAGTCCATCCGAATCCTTTCGTCGGCAAAATATGGAGAACCGTTGACATTAGAACCTTGATATTTGGCATGAAGATGCATTAGGGAACTGTTACCAGCACGTTCTGAGCTGACCTACTGTTGATGAAAGTTTCTGGTGATTGTTGATGAAAATCACTGGTGATTCTGACTTGAGCTGTGCCCATCGTAATATTGGCAGGATTTCAACTTGGGGGCGGGATCCAAATGTTCAGTGCGCGTCGGAGTCCTTTTGCATACTCTACTTCGTTGGTCCTTTGACTTTATATTGACAAGAAGTCGCATAAATCCACAAGCCGATATTCTGAATGCTTTCTTTTCAAAGACGTCTCAATGTTCAACAAAGATAACTAATGTGTTCTGTATCTCAGTCACGATTTTATTTTAGATGTTCATGTGGACAACTTGATTGAAATACCACATAACCCTATCACCGGCTTATGCGGAATTACATACAAATATCGAGAAACAAATGATGTAATAGCTCTGCCAACATATGTGATGGAATTTGATGAGTGTCACCATCGAAACTCTCACACATACGATAACACATGTAACACATTTGTGGGAATTAACACATGTAACATACGTGTGGAAATTAACACATGTGTCACATATAATGATAACACGTATGACACGTGTGTGGGAACTAACACATGTGTCACATATAATGATAATGCGTGTGACAATGTGTCAGGGAAAATTCATGTAACACATATGTAAAATGTCACATGTGAAAATCACATGTGAATTACTCATGTATCACATGTGTGAATATTATGCGAATCATATGTGTGAATTCTCACATGTGTATCACACATGTTACACACACGTGTCACATGGAAATTTTCTCACATATGTGTAACATGATTTGCAACTGTGGCTGTGCAGTGCTGGATGGGTCAGTCCTATGAGAGACTCGAACCCGGACCCAAAAAGTTTGGCACCAAATCGCCAGCAGTAAATGCAAGCGCCCTAGACCACTCGGCCACCTCAGCTTCCACAAAAGAGGAAGTTCGGAGACCGGAATCTAGATTATGTACATACATACAGTTTTAGTATGTGAACTTCACATTCACTGTAATCTCAATGTTGGTATGTGACACATCGTCTCTCCCTTCTTTTTCTGCAGACACAACAGAATATGATTTTATTTATGATTTCCCGTTTTTGGGGTCTAGTGCGCCACTATTTCTAAAAACTCTGCCGTTGAATGTTTGTGGATATTGAGAAACTCAAAATGTCTTACGGAAGAACTTGATGCCAAAGGTCACATACCGTATAGACCTGTATCCACATGAGATTTCTCGACTCTCTATACTACAATCCCTCATCATGACCTTATTGACCGTCTAAGTTCATTCATAGTATCTGTGTTCAAGAAAACTTATCGTAGATATATTAATGTCGGATGCCATAAAGCATTCTTTAGCACTACTACATACAAGAGATATCATTCATGGGATGTTTCTTTGTTTATAGAGTTGCTTGAATTTCTCATTAATAATATCTATGTGAAATTTGGCAACACAATATATCAGCAGCATATAGGTATTCCAATGGGTAATAATTGTGCACCCCTGTTGACTGACCTATATCTGTTCTCTTATGAATATGACTATATGCAGGCGCTTTCAAAAATCGATGCATTCAAAGCCCGTTCCTTCTCATTCACCAAACGCTATATAGACGATCTTCTCGCTGTGGATAATCGCTGTATAAATGACGCAGTGAAGGATATATCTCCACCTTCACTGGATTTCAAGGAAACTACAGATAACCCTACAGGCACATCATATTTAAACCTATATCTCTATAAAAATGAAGCGGGCCTTCTCTCTCGTCGACTGTATGACAAAAGAGATTATTACAATTCCAACATCGTAAACTATCTCTTTCTGGACAGTAATATTCCAGTGGGACCTGGATATGGCGTATACATATCACGCCTAGTAGCATTTGCTAGATCCTGTGTTAAATGTGACGATTTTAATCAACGTCGCAAAACATTGTTGCAGAAACTTATAAAACAGGGCTACACCACCAAGCGCCTCCACTCAAAGTTTCTCAAATTTGGCGATACATATCGCATGCTGATAGCAAAAACGAGCGTAGCGTGCAAGATCTATGGCGTTACGTTTCGTAACTTGTGTCTAATTCCGCTTAACCCGGGGTTAGGGGCCCTTTGAACCCATGTATTTCAAGATCCTCATGGTGCTCATATCAACAGTCACAATCAACGCGTGACTGAGATACATCATTCTTTAGATGACGACTTTACAACGAATATTATGGATTAAGAATACTGATCAGCGATTCGGATGATATTTTTGGAACATCATGATGTCTTGCCGGCATCATTGAAAACTGCTGACCGCTTCTCTCTTGCAGGAAACAGCCTATGTTTATCTATACTATGATTGTCGTTTTGAATTTGGTGCTAATACTGTTATGTGGAATATGGAATAGGTCTTTGGATTATGGACGCGGATATTCTCTAATGGGCACGGCTGAATTATGAATGACGGACCAGACGCTTGTAATTTGTCTTGACCTAAGTTTGATACACATTTGTCCCACTAATGAATCCGTTCACAAAAAGCATTTTTTATGATTTTTTGTTTTTTAGGCCACAGTGACCTTTGAACTCTGACCTCGATCTATTTTGTTACGCGACACAACCTTTTCACAACATTGCAAAACTGAATAGAAAACTGTAACAGGTATAGACCGGACAGGAAAGGTCCACTTATTTCCGGTGTTTATGCCATGACCTCTCAGACATAGACCAGACACCAGGGGACAGACGGAAGGAAACCGCCATCACGTAATACGTCTGCCTTTTGGACGAGCGCATAAGAAATGAGGCACACCTACATAGAACTACATGTGATACTCACAGTAAGCAGCATGCACAAACTACACTTATCCTCTTGATATCTAGTGAACATTCAATTCAAAAAGGATCATTGTGAATATGAAAGTCGCTATTTTTTTTATCCAACCGTCAGCGGAATTTATACTATGTCTATGAATATTTCTGACAGAAAATACGTCTACTAAGTAAAACACGACCGTATTTCAGTTGAGTATCTACTGGGATGTCTAAATACTTTTCAATGAGGTCATTATTTTCAATATTTATCCGTTTTACTTGATCAGTTGATCACTATATGGTAGATAAACGTACGTCACTCACCTGCAGTTCTCACTGACTAATCCAAAGAAAGAGAGCAATAGAAAATTAGATTTAACGTCGCAATATTTAACCTGTATAGCGATGATCAAATGAAACTCTAAGCTTAACAATGAAGTAAACCAACAATCTAATAACAACCTGATAGTGATAGACTACATCAAATACCTGGTGCATAGATTATAATTTATTTACTAAACCGATAGCTCTCAAATACTTTAATCAAATTTTCTCTCATACGATTAAAAGATATCTTTTAAACTAGCTGCTCGGTAACCAGTATCTCCCACAATGTTAATATTTATACAGCTGATCAAAATATGTTTAACTCTGAGATTCTCATGACATGAAATGCACATCAAATCTAGTTCCTTTTTTAATAAATGTTCGCAAGAACGCCTGGTTGTAGCCTGATCAAAACGCCACTTATGACTAAGATGAGTATACCGTATAGTTCCTTAAACCTGTAAAGCTAGTTTTTTATTCTTAACTTCAGTGACGCCGAATATTGGGACCTACTTTGTTTCTGGTACACATAAACGATGATGACTGAAAATAATAGATTGTTCCAATGTCTATGCTGTAATAAATTGCCACTTAATATCACTGAAACCAAATTATGTACATACGACTATTGTAGTAATAACCATCTCTGGGACAAATATCGAAATGGAGAAAAACTTCAAATCACTCGGTGTCTATCTCAGTGACCAGCTGAACTGGTCTACGCAAATCGACAAACTAACTAGCAAATCGACAAACTAACTAGCAAATCGACAAACTAACTAGCAAATCGACAAACTAACTAGCAAATTGTCAAGAAACATCGGTGTGATCAATAATATCGAGAAATGTCTCAATAGGAAAACCCTTTATATTTTGTGTTATTCGAGAGATTTGTCCGATTATTTCATAGTGCAACGTAGTCTGGTGTAATACCTACATATCTCACCGTAAGCCTCTTGTTATCTTTCAGAAACCTGTAATTCGCACCATAAGGTTATGTGGTAAGAGAGAAGAGATTGCCGCTTTATTATTATTATTTATTATTTGGCAAATTGAAAGTCCTGAATATTCACCAACTAATTAACTTTCAAAATCTCAAACTCTGCCTAAAATTTCTCTATCATCGCAACCTCATAGCATTGTCGCTACAATCTTATTTTACCAGAAGTACGTTGATCCATCGCTACATTACAAGAGATGCTATTCTGATTTTACATATACATTTTTATTTAAATCCAGTGTATCTTAGAATACATCAAAAACCAAATGCCCTAGAATCTGGAACGAATTACCCCTGATGTAAAATCCAACTATTCAACCTCCAATTGTAAAACACTGTAAAAACCCCCATATGTTGAATAATGCGTTTGCATAAGCTCTATTAATACCTTTTTCATATCTGGAATGTTATCTCGTGCTATATTCTGTTCAGCATAGTTTTCGACGGTTTTCTTTGTGTGGACTATGTACTTATGTTCTAGTTATACATTTTCACTATTGAAATTATCAGTTAGATATAGCTATACATCACAAGGATATCACAAGCCCTATGGGGTTTATTTCCCGCCTATTTTTGTTTTCGTGTATGTTTTAACTGATGTAATTTCGATTCTTTTTTATCAGATTATTAATGTACACTTGTCTAGTAAATATAACACACAGATTGGGCGAAATTAATCAACTGAACCATAACTAAACTAACAACGGCTGGGAGGAAGGCTGGCTGTGTTTGTGGCAAATGGGTTATGCATCGATGATCGCCTGTTCCGATTCTGAGCGAGACCGGCCTGTGTGGTTGAACTGCGAATGGACTCAAGAGATATTTGTCTGACGAGTCTTTTCTGTCATATATCAACAACTTTGACGCTTTGTGTTGGTATGAAACTTGATGTGTCAAAGGTATTAAACCGACAATGGAGAGTTATGAGGGGTCATTTCTATCAGCTGAGAGAACTGAAATAGTGGATAGACCCAGTGGTAGTACGGCAATTTATCGGAGACAAGACTTGTTAGGTGGGACTGGAATTTTGGGATCTCACAATTACGGTTACGCGATAAGATTGTCGACACCTTATCATTTTTTGCTCATTTAAATTGCAATAAATGAACCAAAAACGAGTTAAATATTTTCTAACATCTATTCATTCAGGGAAGTAGATTTTAGTGACAATTGTGTTGTCCGTTCATCGTACTACAACTGAATTATTTGAACTTAAATACAGCGGTTTTTGAAAAATTAACTTTCTCGTTAATAACTTCTAAAGTATTCTTTAAAAAAATTCTAATTTACATTACAAAATTCCCATTTATCGTCATTTTTTCCCCTTTTTTTTTGTCGTCCTGGAAATTATTTTATGACAGTTCAAAGTTCAATAATTCGAAAAAAAAATCAAAAAAATTGACCCTCCCCACGGATATCTTTATAACGGAGGCAAATGTAGAAAAAATGAAGCGTGTGTAAAGTGTTGAATTCAAATTTCATGTCGTTACGCCAAATAGCAAGCGAATTATTAGAAAGGCAAGTTGAAAGGCGTCTAACAGAGGTTTTTCGAGATTTTCTTCGTTCTATGACCGGGAGTTTCTTCAGTCAAGTTAACTCACGAAATCTGAATCCTACTTAATTCGCAATATTATTTATCAAAAAGTTTGAAGAAAAGTTAATTGCATGATCATTATATTATATGCGGGATCGCCTGCAGAGCTCGATGGCTGATCCACTCTTATGTGGTCTGCCTCGTCTGACAGCTCCCAGTACACCCAACAACTAATTTTCAAACGCTAATTTTCCGTATAAAAAAAAATACCTTTTCCATTATTTTTCTTTCACCAACCCATAGATTGAATAATGTAATTTCATATTTTGGAGAAAAAAAATCGAATGTTGGAAGTCTGATCTGAATACCGTAACCTTAATTGGACTACAATATAAACAGTTGATATGTATAAGATTTATTTTTAGGTGAGTTATCGGTGAGTATTTTTGGGTGAGTATTTTTGGATGTGTTATCATTATTGGATACTCGCTGCCTTTTATCATATCGGATAACATTAATATTATGGGTCAAACTAACATATGATGTGACTGATATAGATGTGATTTTGATAGAATTTACAGTTATTATTTGAATCAGCTTTTAGTATCTGAGGTAAATTATTCAACATGTTCAACAAGGCATGTCAATGTATAAAATTGAAATTTAGAAATGCCCACAATCTCTTCCTTTAAAGAAATACGCGAATTGGCATATAAAGATGAATTAATAAATGCTAAAAGAGAATATAAAAAAGTTCTTTTTTAAAGAAATTTATTTTGCCATAATAAATCATACAGATGAATGCAAGACAATTGAACTTGCTAAAAAAATGTTTATATATATATTTTTTTTGATATTCACAATTCTTCCGAAAAATAAAATTTTCGGTATTATACAAAAATTATATTTGCTTTTTACATGCATTGATACGAGGCGGTTGGTTTCGTCTTTTAGACTGATAGATATCCCACTTTATAACACTAAGTATTGTATTACATATACAATCATCTCCTTCCACTCCAAGTAGCAGCACTCTCTCAGACAAATAGAGATATATATATTAACCGATCTAAACCATCCACTCATGTCATCCAAAAAGGCTGCTACAACCGGACAGTGCCAAGATATATGGGATAAATCCTCGACAACTTCCTGGCAAAGATTACAGGTGGGAGAATAAATAGATTAAAGTTGAGCGAAGAGCTAAGTTTCAGTTCTCAATTAGTGAGAATAAGTTGTTTTGGGAACATTCTGTTCATTCACCATTTAAATTCTGGAAGAGTGTCATTACTGTTATTTAATGTCAGGTGAGCCCGATGTTCCTAATATTGAACCTGATCAGTTTAACCAACATTCCTAAGATATGAATGAATTGTTACAAAGTTATAGATATGCTGATGTGTTACGTTATACAGATAATTTCAATATTGATGTAGAAAAACTAGACCGGTTAATAACCCAAGATGAAATAAATGGTGTTATAGGCCAAATAAAATGGAAAAAGGCATGTGATCGAGATTGTCCTGCTATGAAAATCTCTGAGCACAACCAAACTGTGTTATCGCCTTAATTAGTTACAATACTTCATTACTTGTACTCAAATTCAATATATCCAGAGAATGGGCTAAAGTTATTATTAGGCCTATTTCTAAAAAAGGTGATAAGCCAACGCAAGAACTGCCGGGGATTATGCCTTATAAGCGTCTTTGCAAAACTATATTCAATTGTATTGAATGAACTCTTGTACCTCTGGGCAGCAATCAATGACATAATTACTAGTTGTGGGTTTAGTTTATATAATATCATATTCGGTGCAATGCAAGAGAAGAATATATTTTATTGTGCCTGTCGACTATCAAAGGGCTGTTAATAGATCTGTTCTTTGGCATAAATTGTTACAAATTTGTTGCAGCACCGAATTATTTCAAGCTATGGAAGTGATGTATATAATTGTTAGGAAAAATAACGAAAAAACCTTCTCAACTTTCTACATCATTATATTCCGACTGCAGTTTCGAACGTAATGTTCTTTTCAAGGAATACTGTTTTCAAATGACAGACTGGTATATATACAAATACAGGGCACAACAGTCGCTAGACGATGTGCCTGGCTTAAGCAAGCAGTGACTTGATAACATGCTGACATTAATAGAAACAGTTGGTCACAATAAACATGAAAAGAGAGATTAAAAGGGATAATTCAAACGAGTACAATACATGCAGTAAACAACAATCAAAATCAAACATAATTGGTCTGCGAAGCAGAGGTGGGTATTTTCAGGATATGGCATGCTTCAACAGTTTGATAAATACGTACATGTATTGCATGAAATCTAATTTCACAAAGTTGTTAAACAAACAAAATAACAAATATATTCAAGGTCTATGTGATCCGTTTAATTCGGAACCATACCTTTCTATAAACATCGTTTCTTAACATCCAATAAGGCTTGATTCTCATTTAGTACTTTGTAAAAAGGGAAAACTTTAAAAGAAGGGGTCAAATGTATGGCACACTGTCTGATGTGTCGGCTGACAGGGAGATGACAATGGTTTTCATTATTAATCTGTTGCCTGTGAACAGTTAATCTAGATCTTAAATCTGTGGTTTGACCGATATACGGTTTTCCACAGCCCTGACAAATCAGTGCGTATACAACATATTTACTGTCACATGACATGTTGAATTTAACCTCAAACACAGAATTTGTGTCATTGAATTTAATGCTAGGTCCTTCTAGTATATGGATGCATGCGCCATATTTCGATCGGTTACATTTCGCGACCCGTGCATCTAACTGGCTTTCCGAAAAACGAGCTTTTGTAAGAATATTCTTAAGATTTGGGGCTTGTCTCTTGTTATTAATAAAAGATGAATTGTTAACAATATCTTTCATTTTAGCACTATTGTTTAGAATAGGTAACGTGTTTAGCACTATCGGGAAAATGTTATTATTATTCGGGTTGTGTGTAGTGACGAGAGGTATAACATTTCCGTTTGTGGCTTTAGCAGATGACTGACGAAGTTCGCTTACGGGCTGGGCAGATGCCTTCCTTATTCGCTTATCAATAAGGCCCTCTGGGTAACCTCGAGAGATTAAAGAGGTTTTCAGCTCAGTTAGCCGTAGCGCCCGAATACTGGGATCTAACACGATAGTGCAGATTCGGCGTGCCAAAGTGTAGGGAATATTTTCTCTGGTGTGTCTGGGATGGTTGGAGTGGAAGTGGAGATATAGTTGTGTGTCCGTTGGTTTCCTGTAGATGTCTGTGGTTATAGTTTCCTCAGATTTCAAAATAAGAATATCTAAAAATGGAATGCTCTCGTCACTTGTTTCCATAGTGAAAGAAATCTGAGGATGAAGGGAATTCAGAATGTCATGCAATGACTCAAGTGAACCATTTTCAAGGGGCCAAAAAATGAAGCAATCGTCAAGATATCTACGCCAGTTTTCTTTGAATATCTGGCCAAAATTATCTCCATAAGAGGTGTTTATCTTGGCATATAGGGTCAGCTCCAGGTAACCCATAACCAGAGTTGCGTAAACAGGTGCCACTTTGGTTCCCATGGCCGTACCAAGGACTTGCCTGTAGAAACGATCATTAAAACAGAACGAGTTGTTGTTCAAAATGAATTCCAAGCTATCTAAGATAAAATCCTTCTTAAAACGACTATGGAGCGTTGCAGGGAAATTATCGAGCCAGTACTTGACGGCTTCAAGGCCTAGGCTATGCGGAATGTTACTGTATAGACTATTTACATCAAATGTAGCCATTTTAGTTTCAGAATTCACCTGATCTGGTAGGCCGTTTAAGAAATCCAAACTATCTCTTACATAACTTTTGACATGGTTGATAAAAGGTCGGAGAAGGATATCTGTTAAATGGCTTATTCTTTGAGTCGGGGAAGATGGTCCGGCTATAATAGGTCTGAATTTAAGGTCACGGGGACGGGGAATTGTAACGTGTTCCGATTTTTGAATTTGGATAGCCTGTTTTATTTCTTCAGACTTGTGAATCTTAGGGAGACCGTAAAAGTTACTGCTATTAGATTCAAATTTGGTCAAATAACCTATTTCCTTTTTAGTTAAAATGGTTTCGTGCTTCCTAACAAGTTTGCGAAGATTCGTTAATATTTGGTTGTCTGGGTTAGAATCTTCTTCCTTGTATGTGTTTTTGTCGTTAATCATTTCCAGAATTTTCTCTTTATAATAATCTCTATCCATTATGACAACGGCTTTACCTTTATCAGCCTCTTTGATAATTAAATCCGGGTTTGATAAAAGATTCTTGATAGCAGATTTCTGGTGTGATGATATGTTGGACCGCGGATTCGATGAAGATGTTAACGGGATGTCATCTGGAGCCACTGACAGCTATATTATTTTCATTACACATCAAAGATAAAAACTTATAATTATACGAGTAAGTTTGATAAAAAGATTATTTATGGTGAATTTCATATATTTGTATTGTTGGTTGTTGACAAATATATGTATGTTTATTGTTTTGGTGGGAAATTTAAACCGTACGACGTCGAGCATTACAGGTTAGTTTTTCTGGGTATACTTGTATTCACCCGGTTTACACCATGTTGAGGCGTTCACTCCATCAGACGTCCACGATGCTCATCCATTAACATCAGATGGGTTGTTTGAGCTGATCTGTCATCACAGCTCCCGTTCTAGCGTATCTAATTCCGCTTAAGCCGGTACAAGGGGCCGTGTGGATACTCCGTAGTCTCCACATGAACAGCTGCAATAAAGGCGCGGCTAAGATACTAAGGCTAAGTTACGTGCCGATTGGTGGTTTCTTGTATAGTCATATGATTGCTTTTTAGTTGCCAAACGTCGTCAATTTTTCCAACCTCTTGCATATCGCTCCAATTGGTGATGCTGTGATTTTTTTAGAAACACCAGAATGTCTACAACTGACACTTGGGGTCTTACTGTTAACATGCCCAAAACCAAAATGGTGATGCTGGCTCTCGTAAATATAATGGTAATTGTATGTGAGTCTACAAATGTGAGAGTCTGGAGATTGTTGACAGTTTTTGTTACCCAGGTATAAAACTTAAATATATTCTTGCAAAGAAAATGTTGATGGAGAAGGCAAAAAATGCAGCAGATTTACCAAAGCATTGTTTTAACAAAACTAAATGCTGATATTACTATCACGGTACAGCTGTTTGATAAAATGACCAAATCAATTTTATTATATAGATGTGCATTGTGGGGATTTGCTGACTCAGAAATTGAGGTACAGCAGATCTTAAAGTGTCTTGTTATACAGAGACTCACTCCTAATCTGATTTTGGGGGGGGGAGAATTTCTATAGCAGCTGCTATAAAAATAGGATTGTTCGTTATTGATAATAATTAGCTAATAATAAGTCAATTGGTATATAAGTTACGGCAAATTTCTAGCGAATTTTCGAATATTTATAACCTACATGCTGATTACTATCACAGTTGAGCTGTTTGATAACATAAACAAATCAATATTATGGCTGCCAATTGTGGGGGAAAATGTTTTATCTTGGATGTCCATTTATAAATTTTGAATAACAGAAACAAATATGGACGAATTCATTTGAAACAGAATCATTGAAATTCCGAAATGAGTGGATTGACCAATACCACATGTAATTATGTTAAAGCTGTGCTTGCATTTTCTTATCTTATATTAATTTTCTTGCTTAAGGATAGCTATCCCGTTAGAGGGTCAAAATTTGGCATTTTTGTTTTATTTCTTCATTCAAATATTCACTATTTTGTCTAACATTTGGTGAAAAGATGAAATCAAAATTCTAAGTAGAAGTGCTTCAATATTAGGATAAAATATTTCTGAGTTTCTGAGGCACTGAAAAGATAGTGCCACGGCACTGTAGCTCATCTGTCTGTAACTGGAGAAAGTAGCCGTGAGAAATTTTGACTAAAGAACTGCAATAGATGAGTTTCTAACTTGTGTTGTCCCCCCTGAACATTAAATGATCCATGCAGTTATTTCCTGAGATTTCATGATAAAGTTTTATGGGAAATTCAAGATGCGGCCATATTGGATTTTCGAAATGGACCAAAAAAGGTATCTTGCACAACTGGACCACAAGGGGAACCTCACTTCACTGTGTATCAACATCCATGCAGTAATATCCTGAGAATTGACGATCACAAAATTTCATGGGGAAATCCAAGATGGCCGCCTGGTGACATATTGGATGTTTGAATCAGAGCAGAAAAGGTATCTTGCATAACTAGGCCCCAAGGGGAACCTGTGTACCAATTTGAGAAAGATCCATGCAGTAGTTCCTGAGAAATCACGATAACAATGTTTCATCTGGAAATCCAAGATGGTCGCCTGGTGGCCATATTGGATTTTTCAATTGGATCACAAATTGTATCTTGCACAGCTAGACCCCAAGGGGAACCTCTGTACCAAATTTGAGAAAGATCCATGCAATAGTTCCTGAGAAAACGCGATAACAATGTTTCATCTGGAAATCCAAGATGGCCGCCTGGTGGCCATATTGGATTTTTCAATCAGACCACAAATTGTATCTTGCACAACTAGACCCCAAGGGGAACCTCTGTACCAAATTTGAGTAAGATCCATGCAGTAGTTCCTGATAAATCGCGATAATAATGTTTCATCTGGAAATCCAAGATGGCCACCTGGTGGCCGTATTGGATTTCTGAACCAGACCACAAAAGTATCTTGCACAACTAGATCCCAAGGGGAACCTGTGTATCAAATTTGAGAAAGATCAATGCAGTACTTCCTGATAAATCACGATAACGAAGTTTCATAGGGAAATCCACGATGGCCGCCTGGTGGCCATATTGGATGTTCGAATCAGAGCAGAAAAGGTATCTTGCACAGCTAGACCCCAAGGGGAACCTGTGTACCAAATTTGAGGAAGATCCATGCAGTTGTTCCTGAGAAATCGCAATAACAATGTTTCATGGGGAAATCCAAGATGGCCACCTGGTGGCCATATTGGATTTTTCAATCAGAACACAAATGGTATCTTGCACAGCTAGACCCCAAGGGAAACCTCTGTACCAAATTTGAGAAAGAGCCATGCACTAGTTCCTGAGAAATCACGATAACAATGTTTCATCTGGAAATCCAAGATGGCCGCCTGGTGGCCATATCGGGTTTCTGAATCAGACCACAAAAGTATCTTGCACAACTAGACCCCAAGGGGAACCTGTGTATCAAATTTGAGAAAGATCAAAGCAGTACTTCCTGATAAATCACGATAACGATGTTTCAAAGGGAAATCCACGATGGCCGCCTGTTGGCCATATTGGATTTTTCAATCAGACCACAAATTGTATCTTGCACAACTAGACCCCAAGGGGAACCTCTGTACCAAATTTGAGTAAGATCCATGCAGTAGTTCCTGATAAATCGCGATAATAATGTTTCATCTGGAAATCCAAGATGGCCGCCTGTTGGCCATATTGGATGTTCGAATCAGAGCAGAAAAGGTATCTTGCACAACTAGACCCCAAGGGGAACCTGTGTATCAAATTTGAGAAAGATCAATGCAGTACTTTCTGATAAATCACGATAACGGAGGTTCATAGGGAAATCCACGATGGCCGCCTGGTGGCCATATTGGATGTTCGAATCAGAGCAGAAAAGGTATCTCGCACAACTAGACCCCAAGGGGAACCTGTGTACCAAATTTGAGGAAGATCCACGCAGTAGTTCCTCAGAAAATCGCAATAACAATGTTTCATGGGGAAATCCAAGATGGCCGCCTGTTGGCCATATTGGATTTGTGAATCAGGCCACAAAAGGTATCTTGCACAATTAGACCCCAAGGGGAACCTGTGTATCAAATTTGAGAAAGATCAATGCAGTAGTTCCTGATAAATCACGATAACGATGTTTCAAAGGGAAATCCACGATGGCCGCCTGTTGGCCATATTGGATGTTCGAATCAGAGCAGAAAAGGTATCTTGCACAACTAGACCCCAAGGGGAACCTGTGTACCAAATTTGAGAAAGATCTATGCAGTAGTTCCTGAGAAATCGCGATAACAATGTTTCATCGGGAAATCCAAGATGGCCACCTGTGGCCATATTGGATGTTCGAATCAGAGCAGAAAAGGTATCTCGCACAACTAGACCCCAAGGGGAAGCTGTGTACCAAATTTGAGGAAGATCCACGCAGTAGTTCCTCAGAAAATCGCAATAACAATGTTTCATGGGGAAATCCAAGATGGCCGCCTGTTGGCCATATTGGATTTGTGAATCAGACCACAAAAGGTATCTTGCACAACTAGACCCCAAGGGGAACCTGTGTACCAAATTTGAGAAAGATCTATGCAGTAGTTCCTGAGAAATCGCGATAACAATGTTTCATCGGGGAATCCAAGATGGCCACCTGGTGGCCATATTGGATTTTTGAATCAGACCACAAAAGGTATCTTGCACAACTAGACCCCAAGAGGAACCTGTGTACCAAATTTGAGAAAGATCCATGCAGTAGTTAACGAAAAATAATGATGACAAAATTTCACTGGCAAATTCAAGATGGCCACCATGGCAGCCATATTTAAAATCGTATCGACACGGCATGAACAAATTCTGGTGTACTCATTGGGGGGAACATGCATGCCAAGTTTCAGCTTAATCGGCCAAGCGGTTTCAGAGAAGAAGATGTTTACGGACGACGGACGACGCACGACGGACGACGCACGACAGACGACGGACGACGGACAGTCAGGCCATGACATAAGCCCATCGGGCCTTCGGCCCAGATGAGCTAAAAATTAAACACATTGCCTTTTAGGTGGTCCGATATCCAGCTGGGAAGAGATTAACCTTTCGCTCAACTGTCTATTATAAGTCGTTTAAAGCTGTCTGAGTGCCGATTATATTCTTAATTGACACTCAGACATCCGCCGTGAAGTAATTAGCAAAGGTGTTAACATTTCTCACCTGAACAAGCTTTAGCAAGTTTTTAAAGTTTAAATTGGATTTTAAAGCACATTGAACTGAGAAAGATAGTGTAATAGTTATAAAAAATAAATAAGAATTCGTGTAGGTCCCATAAGACAGATAAAAAATATATTTGACAATATAATTCAAGCAACAAATTAGTATTAATTCTTCAGATGCTCAGCTGGACACATTTTGTCCGATTCCTAGCCTTTCATTTTTTACAAAATCCTAGATTTAAACGTTTATTTCTCGAAAAAGTATCCATGCTGCGCTTTTGAAATTGGCATGCTTATTACTTATAAGGTGATCTAGTAAAGTTTATCTCACTTTTTGTAAGTTTGGCTTTGTTTTTTAATTATTCAACTTTAAAGACAAATGATCGTAAAATAGTACGTTTTTTCAAAAAACAAAACCAGGCAAAATTTTTACAAAATGAGATAAAGTTTAATAGTTCAAGTTGTCTCCTATCAAGGTATACAATCAAAGTTGAAACAAAATCTACAGTTTTCATGAAATTTAAATTGAAAAATGGACGCTATTGTTTTCGTTTGAATTAATTTAAATTGGAGTAATTGCTATACAATAGCAGTGTCGGTTATACAAATCATATAGGCGGAATCCCTACGATATACGCTTTCTTAAAATATATAGTTTATTATGGTTATCTTGTATATTTATTGGTACAGAAGACATATTGTCACGGGGGTGCAAAACCTGCTTCTAAGGGGATAGCTATCCTTAATATTCTTATTTATTATGTATTGTCTGTAAATCTGTATGGGCTCCAGGCCAGCACTTTATGTATGAGAGGGAAGCCTTTAAGCTTTATTGCTTCAATAAACAAACAGAAAATTTATTCAATTTCATTGCAGATCAAGTATCGCCAAAGAAATTCGTTGGTTCCATTCTCTCAATGGCGAAAGTTGCAACGAAATCTTGCACATCTGGAAGATACGACGCCACGTTTTACAATGAAAAAATCGCGGATGGTAAATATATGCAATGCTAATTGTCAGCATTACCGTATTTTCTACAGTCCTATAAGAACAGCTCTGTAGTATTCGTTGAACCGTTCTCTATATACCACTAATATCATTAGTGATAGTGTTGAATTTTAACTTTTAAACTTACATTTTATGTAGATAGAGCCGAGTACATCAATCATTGAAGCTAGCACGACAACAACACATTTTATATTTGCTCCTTATCTCAGGTTGATTGGATTTTTCTCGTTTCTTGTGACAAGAATTATATCTCAGAAATTGTTTATAATTGCTGTCCTTTTCTCCACGCAGTTATGTGCGCAGTTAATGTTGTTATCCATTTGTCCTACTCACCGAGATATGAACATGTAACGCTATCTGGGCTAGATGCCGTGTCAATTTCAGATTTTTTTTTTGGTGCCTCTGAACTAGAGAATTATACCGTTCTACACCGTGAAGACGCCTGTGCGTATCAGGTGAAGTAAAATTCACGGTCTGTTCTGATGACGTCATAGGGATTTATCTCCGCGGAATGTAATTTTTTTACCAATTTCTGGCCAAGTTTTTTTAGTTATTCTCTGGAAAATCTTTATTATAACAGATAGGAATACAACAAAAGCTCCGAATTTCATCTGACCCTTTTGGCCACCAGGTTGATATTTTTCAGCTTTCGTGTTTCGACGTTAAAACGAAATCGTCCCATCGCCTTGATAGCACTGGCACACGGAAGACAAATGTTTAGTAGACGATGTATTTTACCCGACTTGCAATATTTGAAAAAATATAAAATATTTCTACGAGAGTAGACGGTTGAACTAGACTACAAGTTTCACGTTTCAAAGACATTCCGTTTATATTGAACTCAACGTAAGCAAAATCACATACCTTTCTGTTTTGAGTATCGAATTTGCTCATGTTTCTTATCTTTTTCTTATTCAGGACAAGCATTACTATTATCCATACGAGCAGATTTGTTAGCAAATCTGAACAAGCTGGACATTGAGACGAATTTCTATATTCTCCGAGAACTCATAGGCTCCTTTATCTGCACTCAATCATCGTTCTACAGCAATACAAACTGGGTGGAAATGAAAAGAAGTCAATTGTACACTGATCTCGGTATGTTATGATAATTTGTTGTTTATCAGTACTTCTCCCAAACCGACAACTCCCCCCCACCCCCTCCTCATTCAGATGTCGATGTTCTATGTCAGGGAGGATAATAGATGTCTTAATCTCAAATAGCCGATAGGTATGGTGTTCTATTTGTGCTAATTTGATCTCGCGACGTCGCCCTCTCCGTCGCGCGTCGTGCGTCGGGTGTTATAATGCTAAAGAGATAGGCCAAAACTCGGACATTCGCGTCGCGCGTCGCCTTTCGGTTTACAAAAGTGCGCATGTCTGGGGAGCATGTATTACTATAATGTTCATAGCTGTGATTTTCGATTCTTGTAGCTCCTGACCTGTGTTGGTAATTTGGTGAGAATTTACTGCAAGATAGCAAGAATGACAAAATATTTTGCATGCATGGAGACTATGTACAACATAATATATTTGTTTCGCTGTCTGAAATGTTTTTCTTTGCTGATCAATTTTCGAACACTGGTACCTGTATTCCACAAAATGCACACCCCTCAATCGAGAGGACAGTTCGCATCCATTAGCTTGTCAATGTGTTACTATTTCGCCGGACTAATACGTAAATTAAATTCAAGTTTCCAGTAATGAACAAAAGCGTATGTAAGTAACTATTTTGCAGGATTAACAGTAACGACTGGAAAACAGAGGGGAAATAATTAATCGCTTGTGTAGCTCAATGGAACTGTGAGATCTTACATTCTGGAGACATCTTGATGAATGTCTCCTGATAAAACGCGCCACGTCGCATTTTATCTCGAATCATACAACCGGCTTTGTTTTCTGCCATTTTAGACTAGTGACTATATGCTGTCAAAGTAAAGGTGAGATGTGGGGTCATTTTACTTTCATTTTCGGCCGGAAAACAGTAAGATCCCACATTTACTTTGAGCTACACAAGCTATTAATTAGTTTTCTCTGTTTTCCAGTCGTTACTGTTACTCCTGCAAAACTGGTACTTACATAAGCTTTTGGTTCATTATTGGAAACTTGAATTTATTTTACGTATTAGTCCGGTGAAATATGAACACATTGACAAGCGAATAGATGCGTATTGTCCACGCGATGGAGGGGTGTGCATTTTGTGGAACACAGGTACCAGTGTTCGAAAATTAATCAGCAATATAACATATCTGACAACAAAACAAATAAATTATGTGGTACATAGTCTCTATGTATGTTAAATATCTTGCCATTCTTGCTTTGTTGCAGTAAATTCTCAGCAAATTACCAACACCGGTCAGAAGGTGGTCGGAAATCGCAGATGTGAGCAAATTTTTTTTCGTTAGAAATTAACAGCCCAAATAACAATACAACGAAACAATACGAGACAGAACAAGACTATATGATACGATACAATACAATAAAATGCAAAATAATATCATACATTACAATACAATATATTACAATTCAACATATTACAACTCAATACATTACAAAACAATACAATTCTAAACAATACCATACCATACAGTACGGTGAAATATACCATAATACAATACATCACAGTACAAACACACATACACCTTTACATAAAAGAAGAAAGTTAACAAAGATTGTGAATTTTATATAATACGTTTGTACAACGTATAGTGGCAAACTTCAATTGATAATTTGATTGATAATTTATTGTCTCGTGAACAATATGGAATACATGCTCCCCAGACATGCGCACTTTTGTAAACCAAAAGGCGACGCGCGACGCGAATGTCCGTCGCGCGTCGACTTTTTAAAAGTCGACGCGCGACGGAAAAAGTCGACGTCGCGTTTTGAAAGGCGACGTCGCCCTCTCCGTCGCGCGTCGACTTTTACAATGTTAGGAGATAGGGCAAAAGTCGACGTCGACTTTTGAAACACGACGTCGACTTTTGAAACACGACGTCGATCTCTTTAACATTATAAAACCCGACGCACGACGCGCGACGGAGAGGGCGACGTCGCCTTTTAAAACGCGACGTCGACTTTTTCCGTCGCGCGTCGCGTTTGATTCTTCAAAAAGGCGACGCACGACGCGCGACGCGAAAAGTCGACGTCGCGTTTTGAAAGACGACGTCGCCCTCTCCGTCGCGCGTCGACTTTTAGAATGCTAAGTGATAGGCCAAAAGGCGACGTCGACTTTTGAAACACGACGTCGACTTTTGGCCTATCTCTTTAACATTGTAACAGTCGATGCGCGACGGAAAGGGCGACGTCGCGTTTCAAAACCCGACGTCGAATTTTGGCGTCGCGCGTCGAGCGTCGACTTTTGCAAGTCGACGCGCGAGAACAAATTGGCACAAATAGAACACCATAGATAGGCGATGCTGGTGCCAAGTAGACTGTGCATCGCTGCTGCAAGATGGCTGCGTTGTGCCGTGAGTAACATGATTAGGTTCTCTCGCTGGTCTCATTACAAACTGTTGACTGTCTTCGTCTTGCAAAGAATCAGCTTGTCTTCATTATTTTTTCATGGCTAATTTGATTGAAGGAAACTTCGTATGAACAAGTGTTACATATGAACTGCTGTATTCATCGTCTACATAATATAGGCTGGTCACAGATCTGGAAGGCTCTCTGCGTCCACAGAGTTTGAAAGTTCACTACATCCAAAGATATTCGACGTTACGTTTCCTCTGATTCACTCGTCTAAATCCGGATCGACGACGGGAACTACGTGTATTCAGAATCATTTATTTGGAAGGTTTTATTGAGATTAGTAAAGGAAAAGATTCTTCAGTAAATGTATTACTATATAATCAATTTCGTGGTCTTTGTTAGCGGAATTGTTGTTTTATCTTCGGAGTTGTCTCCCCTTGATATGTGTAAGGAAGTCATTCAGAGGTCGCAATAAAGTTGAGTTGAATTGAATTTAATTGAATAGTATCGTTTCAGGTGTTGATCGGTCGAGTCTCCTGAGCATCGCTGGCCCATTGGCATCGACATGCAAAAATTGCATTCAAGCCGGGGAAAGGTAAACAATCAGATATTTTATCACAGCTTGGCTATTGAACCTAACATGACTGACCGATTCGAGCGGATCATGGCCCTGAGTAAAATATCCCTATGCTTCTGTTATACGCCAAATATGAGGGGTTCATCGCCCGGTACTGTCTCGTCTGTCCACATGTCCCCAGTCTATTCTGAAAATAAAATGTAGAGGGTAAATAGCCGGAGAATAAGGCAATTAAATTCTCGTGTTTTGTGTGTTAATGACAATAAGGGGTGAAGTTCACCATGCGACCAACTAGTTTAATCTCTAGAAAATTTTGAATATCCGAGGTATATTCGATGAATTGTCGATTTCCATTTGTGATTGTTTGTAATTATGCATACTTCATAGTTCTTTCTATCTGTGTTTCAGTTCTGAAGACTGCTCCTTAAATATTATATCCGCTAGCGTTTTAACAAGTGGCTATTTCAATGAAGAAAAACCTAAACGTAAGTAACTGAATGTTTTCATGAGCTATGATCTTGATATATAATGGAACTGTACGATGTGTTTGTACTACAAGACTGTCTCACGGTTAAATGGTGGGCTCGAGATGCGGGTAAATTGTTCTCCGACCGGCTGCATGCAAATAAATAACTCCCGGGAGCAAATGTGATATATGGATAGATAACAGGTGATGTATTTACAAGAAGAACTAATAAATGTGGATTGCATGTGTACATGTAGACTTCGGTGTATTTGAAAAGTCTTTCCACACAATCGTAACACGTGTATTTGTTTACATCGTTAGCTCCAAATCAGTCTGTATCACTCGTTGAAGCTCGCGAAACATTAACGCTGATTTAAACATGCCTCTTTTACTGTGGGCATGGGTATATGGGTCCACAGTATATTTGGCTACTTTCTCTGAGATTGTCTCACTGGACAATATGAACCAGATTCCTCATTCCATCTATGTCGACCCCTGTTTGCACATTGGATTCACTAGGATCCCCGACAACAATCTTACCAGCAGACAACGTGGCTCATACTCCATGTAAGAATTACGAGACAATGCAGCGACACAAAGACTCAGACAATGTCTTCCTACATTATGTATTTACCGGTAACGTTGGTGGATATACTATGTTCCCTGTTGCTGAAATGCCCTCTGCTCTGAATGATTAGATAGTACGAACGGCCTGATCTTTGGAGCACATGGGTCATGATTAGAGAATAACTGATAGGGGGACTTGCGAGTGGAGATGACACTGCGCTCCTCGTGGATACCTACAATGTATTTGAGAACCATTCATCTTCCTCGGCAAGTTTGTCATCATCATCGATGAACAATGGTTGCAGAGCGAGTTACAGTTATTTCAGGTGGTGCTACTGCCACACTCTTTTGAGATGAAAGCAATGATCCAACTGACAAAAGGAGATTACGGTGATAAATCTTTAATGACCCATCTCCATTTTCTGGCTTGATTACATACACTGAGTTGCAGTCTCAACGTGACCTAGCAAACGGTACCAGGCGAGACATGTATATACGCCGCGTGTAGGTTCTTCTACAACATTGATATCCAGAAATGAGTAGTTAACTATGTGACAATTGTAACCGTCTCTCTTCTCGTAGGGCCAACGTGAGAGAAAGCACTGATCATTCTGTAAAGTTATAGGTCCAAATATGATGTTCCATCAGGATTATCAGTAGTTAACTTCAAATCCAGTGAAGTGAAGTATGTACCCTTCGTAGCGTCGCATATATAGGAATCATTCAGTGCCAGGAGATCGTCAATATAGCGATTGCTGAATGAGAAGGAACCGACTTTGGAATGGGTATCCTTTTTGTCCCCGCTACTTAGTAGGGGGGGGACTTAGAAACACCGGTGTCCGTAATTCCGTAATTCCGTGATTCCGTAATTCCGTAAGATTTTCTTGTCCGGACAATAACTCGTGAATGATTTAACCGATCAACTTCAAACTTGGGGTGTGCCTTGACATTGGCGAGAGGACGGTTGGGATTGTTTTTCAGCAATGTGCGTAATCCAATATGGCCACCGTCAGCCATTTTGGATTATAAGCAGTTCGATCTTAGATTTTCTTGTCCTGATAATAACTCGTGAATGATTTAACCGATCAACTTCAAACTTGGAGTGTGCCTTGACATTGGTGAGAGGGCGGTTGGGATTGTTTTTCAGCAATGTGCGTAATCAAATACGGCCGCCGTCAGCCATTTTGGATTATAAGCAGTTGGATCTTACATTTTGTTGTCCGGACAATAACTCGTGAACGATTTAACCGATCAACTTCAAACTCGGGGTATGCCTTGACATTGGTGAGAGGACGGTTGGGATTGTTTTTCAGCAATGTGCGTAATCTAATATGGCCGCCGTCAGCCATATTGGATTATAAGCAATTGGATCTTAGATTTTCTTGTCCGGACAATAACTCGTGAACGATTTAACCGATCAACTTCAAACTTTGGGTGTGCCTTGACATTGGTGAGAGGACGGTTGGGATTGTTTTTCAGCAATGTGCGTAATCTAATATGGCCGCCGTCAGCCATATTGGATTATAAGCAGTTGGATCTCGTCCGGACAATAACTCGAGAACGATTCAACCGATCTACTTCATATGTGGGGAGTGCCTTGACATTGTTGAGAGGAGGATTAGGATTGTTTTTCAAGGACGTGCTTGATCCAATATGGCCGCCATCAGCCATACTGGATTTCATTGGATTTTAAGCAGTTTGATCTTGTCCGGACAATAACTGGAGTACGATTCAACTGATCTACTTCAAACTTGGGGAGTGCCTTGACATCGGTGAGAGGACGGTTGGGATTTTTTTTCAGTAATGTGCATAATCCAATATGGCCGCCGTCAGCCATATTTTCTTGTCCGGACAATAACTCGTGAATGATTCAACCGATCAACTTCAAACTTGGGGTGTGCTTTGACATTGGCGAGAGGACGGTTGGGATTGTTTTTCAGCAATGTGCGTAATCCAATATGGCCGCCGTCAGCCATTTTGGATTATAAGCAGTTCGATCTTAGATTTTTTTGTCCGGACAATAACTCGTGAACGATTTAACCGATCAACTTCAAACTTGGGGTGTGCCTTGACATTGGTGAGAGGGCGGTTGGGATTGTTTTTCAGCAATGTGCGTAATCAAATATGGCCGCCATCAGCCATTTTGGATTATAAGCAGTTGGATCTTAGATTTTGTTGTCCGGACAATAACTCGTGAACGATTCAACCGATCAACTTCAAACTTGAGGTGTGCTTTGACATTGGTGAGAGGACAGTTGGGATTGTTTTTCAGCAATGTGCATAATCCAATATGGCCGCCGTCAGCCATATTGGATTATAAGCAGTTGGATCTTAGATTTTCTTGTCCGGACAATAACTCGTGAACGATTCAATCGATCAACTTCAAATTTGGGGTGTGCCTTGACATTGGTGAGAGGACGGTTGGGATTGTTTTTCAGCGATGTGCGTAATCTAATATGGCCGCCGTCAGCCATATTGGATTATAAGCAGTTGGATCTTAGATTTTCTTGTCCGGACAATAACTCGTGAACGATTCAACCGATCTACTTCATATGCGGGGAGTGCCTTGACATTGTTGAGAGGAGGATTAGGATTGTTTTTCAAGGACGTGCCTGATCCAATATGGCCACCATCAGCCATACTGGATTTCATTGGATTTTAAGCAGTTTGATCTTGTCCGGACAATAACTGGAGTACGATTCAACTGATCTACTTCAAACTTGGGGAGTGCCTTGACATCGGTGAGAGGACGGTTGGGATTTTTTTTCAGCAATGTGCATAATCCAATATCCGCCGTCAGCCATATTGGATTATAAGCAGTTGGATCTTAGATTTTCTTGTCCGGACAATAACTCGTGAACGATTTAATCGATCAACTTCAAATTTGGGATGTGCCTTGACATTGGTGAGAGGACGGTTGGGATTGTTTTTCAGCAATGTGCGTAATCTAATATGGCCGCCGTCAGCCATATTGGATTATAAGCAGTTGGATCTTGTCTGGACAATAACTCGAGAACGATTCAACCGATCTACTTCATACCTGGGGAGTGCCTTGACATTGTTGAGAGGAGGATTAGGATTGTTTTTCAAGGACGAGCTTAATCCAATATGGCCACCATCGGCCATACTGGATTTCATTGGATTTTAAGCAGTTTGATCTTGTCCGGACAATAGCTGGAGTACGATTCAACTCATCTACTTCAAACTTGGGGAGTCCCTTGACCTTAGTGAGAGGATAGTCATGTATTATGTTTTATGGATGTACATAATCCAATATGGGTGCCATCCGCTGTATTAGATTATGTTAAGCTCATCAGCGATATCTCCATTTTCAAATCATACTCTTATCAATGATATGAGATATCATCGACAAAAAAAAATCGACCATAGAGGCCCCCGCAGCAGCAGCGCCAGTTATGGTGGATGTAATCCACCATAACTGGTGCTGCTAGCGGGGGACATGGACCTCTATGGTCGATTTTTTATCTTCATTTTAGAGGGCGGAATCGTCCTAACCTTTTGAGGTCGGAAGGCCGAAGGTTACTGCGGAGTAATAATCAGAAAGAAAAAAATGAATATCGCAATTGATTTTGAGTGGATGCTTTAGAGATGGGCGATCAGAATGTCAAGGTCAATGTCATTGACGATTTTGTCCCAAATATAGCAACATTTTGTAAGTGAACAAAATTTATTTTTGCAAGGCTTAGTTTTACTATTATTAATTCTTTAGATATCCGTTCCACGGGTCCGTGAATGACAACTAACAATTCATAGATTTATTTCTAATGACGTTACCCTTGGATTCAATTAGGCTCTTCTTTTGTAATTCTCAAACAAAAACCTGACATAATCTGAATGTGTTATTGCTTTTACAGTGTGTCTAACTTGTTTACCAGAATACGATACCATGGTGAACGGATACCACATATTAATGGAGCGAGTGAACAAGTTAGAATCCGAAAAGGTAAGTACGAAACGAAATAGAAGGCTTGCACTATATACCGGAAGTGTCATTACACTATATACCGGAAGTGTCATTACACTATATACCGGAAGTGTCCTTTCTATCATTTGAGATTTTAACGGGTCCGAAAAGATGAAATGGATAAAAAGGATGTGGCAATCACGCGAAAGTTGTTTGGATAATATGTAGTAAATAGTATCCGGCAATATTGTACTCGGAAACAGGCGACAAATTGAGAGCTAAGATTTCAGAAGACTTCTGTACAAACACAGGCCCGCAAAACAAGAGTTGTGGGGGGTGTGGGCGGTGGTATTAGGGTGAAGTTTCGAAATATGGGGTCTCTATATATAACCCCATGCTTTATATAAATCAATATAAAGGTGAGAAACGGACTTTGGGTGAATCGAGAAATAAACGGTTTACCGCCAAACAAAATACATCAGCATATTCTACAAGTATCACTTTATATATTCCCGTCGTCAAATTAGTAAATTTGTGCAATTTTTTACCTTTGCCGGGCGATTCAAAATCCAACGTTAGTGTCCATTCATCTAGGAACAGTTAGATGATGGCGGGCTTCGTTCTCAATTCTGATTGGTCCGTCGAGACACGCCTCCGGCAAAAGAGGTCACGCATTGAACAGCTGTCTCGACTGACCAATAAGAATTGAGAACGAAGCCGGCCATAATCTAACTGTTCCTAGATGAATGGACACTAACGTTGGATTTTGAATCGCCCGGCAAAGGTAAAAAATTGCACAAATTTACTAATTTGACGACGGGAATATATAAAGTGATACTTGTAGAATATGCTGATGTATTTTATTTGGCGGTAAACCGTTTATTTCTCGATTCACCCAAAGTCCGTTTCTCACCTTTATGTTGATTTATATAAAGCATGGGGTTATATATAGAGATCCCATATTTCGACACTTCACCCTAATACCACCGCCCACACCCCCCAAAACTCTTGTTTTGCGGGACTGTGGTACAAATCATTCCCATCTTTGGCGTTTAAAACTGTCTTATTTGAATAAGCCAATGAGATGGTTCCAATTATTTAAAATGACGTTTATTATACGACCAATCGCTCGAGGGCAGAGAGTGATATGTTTATCTGTGACCCAATCACCCTTTCACAGTTTCGGTGTCCGTGCAGTAGTTCCAACGTCCGTCAACGTTTTTTTTTACAGTAATGTGAATTAGACTACCAGCTATCACATGTATTTCGAAACAGAACGAGAAAAATAAAGAACGTGGATTGTTACCGACTCAATATATCATCTCGAGTAAGGAGACTAGGTCAGGCTGAAATCTGTCCGCCTCCAACATCGTGGAGCAATTTTTTGCTGGCTAGCTTGCGCCTGCGTATCAGCCCAATGATCTGGCTGAATAATTAAGTCTAAGAACAGCAAGGTGACACGGGCAGCTAATGATGGTCGCCGACACTGCCGGACTGGTTAAAGACCGATCCACCTGGGCTGTGATTTGCTTAGCCTATGGCAATGGCTGATGCAGCAACAACAACAATTTCCCAGTTAGACGCCAGAGTTTGGAATCGAAAACGAGGCCGGGCTACGTCATGGGTCAACTGAGACAGTCACGTGGTTGCACATGATGATGCTATTGGGACGACTTCTATAAATAGTGATCCAATGAGAATGCTCGTCTTACTTTAAAATGGCACATCGATTGACCAATCTTGAGTTAACAGAGAGTCCTACAGTCTATCAAGCTGTATCCTCCACGATTGAGAGCATCGTTGTCAGTCTGTATTACCTGCTCTTTAAAAATAAATCATCAGCGCGATGACCCACTTCAAAGACAATGTACTTGCGTACACGATGGGCATGTTGATTTTTTTTCGACTCGCCGAGAAAAGCTGTTGCGAAAATCGTTTATGACTGACCGTGTGTAGTTGCCGCGTCTTTATCTTAATACTTTATGAAGGTGGGCTATTCCAACTTTCCGTGAACAATATGGAATATCACCGAATTTTGCTTGCCACATCGGCAACCACATGAATTGTCCTGAAATCAAATGACGTAGACCCCTACATCCATGACAATAAAATTCCACTTCTGTCCCTTGATGCAATGCAGGCCCCCAACATCCTTGACAAGTAATGGCTGGTGGGGAACTTTATACAATTCAATTAGCCTGTCACCTTCCTCATGTAACATGACATCAACTTAATTTCCAGTCCCTGGACTGGCACAGTCGGAAGAGCAAGCTTTAATTTGATGTATCGGGTTACATATAGGACTTCACGCCTTGCGGCACATGTACTTTGCGTTGACAATGAAAATTTAATTGGTTTCGTGTTACATAAACGATGTTAGATTTCTGGAAAAGTGTTCGCGTGTCATGCAGATGAATGAATACAGAATTCATCACGTGATTGAGAGATATAATACGTCATCAGGGATTGGAACAATTCAGATGTTGCTTGGGGCATACTCAACATTCATTATATATATCTGAATATTAAAAATCTTGTTGGGGTTGCATGTCGGACTAGCCGATCAAGTGTATATCGGCTGGTGTCTAAATACAGAAATCATGGATAGTGGCTACAATGTGTGGACGAAGAGACATCACTTCACTGTGAATGCACAGCTTCCGGTCAATCAGAAAAGTATACGACTGACCAACTGGACCAACTTGAAGGGGAGGGATCGAAAATGTTCTTTCCTTTCTCAAATTCTTGAATTTGTTGAAAGTTTACAACTTTCTAGCGCACAAGCTCACAGTTTAGCCATCACAGTTTATAGACTTCAGTTACAATTCCTCGTGTTGCCGTTCACCTTATTGACTCAGGCCTAGGATTTGGTTGATTTCGTATTCGTTGCTTATTTGTTTGCCGCCTTGATACACTCGACTAAATTACAATCAAATGGATTGAATACAAACGTATAATTCGTGGAAAGAAATACGTTTTGAAAGGACTTGAGCGCTGAGGCGTGTTTATTTGATATATAGGAGAATTTGCTTCTAGCGTATGTTGAGGGCTGATCAGAAATCGAGTCTAGCGCCAAAGTACCACCTGGGTAAAATAACATGGAACAGAGCTATCGTGTTCCTAGGGCAATATATCACAATATAGGCATTTGTTACAGCAGTGAGGCATTTAGTGTAGGTCCCTGTCGACTGTTCAAAGACTCCGGCCGATTGCCCCGGGTAATATTTTTCAACATCTGGTTAGGATTTAGATAATCAATTGTGGCTAAAATCAACAGGTCACAGGACTGAACTTCGGGCAAAGGAACAGAAGACACGTCAGTACATTAGCACAAGGCTGAAGTTGGTGTTAATACATGCATGTTGCATTCAAATCAGTATACTTGTGTGAAATAACTACATGTATCTCTGATAAGACTCGGATAAGACATTTCCGAGCTGTCCTACTCTGACTGGAAACAGTTTAGCAACGGAAGGATATGCAAGATTGAAGGATATGCATGATTGAAAGATATGCATGATGGTTTTAACATTTTTTTTATATGTAAGGTGATACATATAACCTACTTAAGTTTTACTTAACTAGTCTTGTCCTGTTCCCATCAAAAAAGTAGGAAGAAATCTGCATATATATATCCCAGAATGTCCATCAAAGAGTGAGTAAAAATCTTCATATATTATACTCGTTGACGTTGCGTTGAAACCGTGAACTATCAGCGGGTGAACCGTCAACTTGATGAATCTCATGAACTGCCTCGGTACATTCTTTAAAATTCTTTATTCTTCAGAACAGTTGGCTGTATAATTATGTGGCCACGCATACGTCGAGTACCGAAATTGAGGTCAGTAGGTCAGAAGTTCGATGGTCAAGGTCACTGTGATCTGAAAACCAGGAAATCTTCGAAATTCACTTTTTATTTGAGTGGGTACATCATTGAGAGACGATATGTCAGGTACTGAAATTATGATGGTCAAGGTCACAGACCACAAGGTAAGACTCAATAATTGGTTTTAATGACGTTTGTAGTGCTGCTGCTTCACGGAAGCACCATGCCGTGAGCAGACATAATTCTTCAACAAGTCACATTATCCTGACACCTAGTCAACCAGTCCTTGATCTTTCATCTTAATGATGATGAGCCCTTAATGATGACGAGATAACTGTAGCATAACATAGGCGTTTTGTAATCAGTCGGTTAGAGAGATTCATTTTCCATTTCAGGAAGTTTTAATGGGGAACTTATCAACGCTTCAAAACGATATGCACAGCATGGACGAACAGTTACATTACGTCATGGCGGACAGAGTACCAGTGAAAAGATTACCCGTGGAACAACCATCTACAACCGCACGGCCATTTTATCAAGATCCAGAATATATACCCTTCGACAGACTAGCATCGTTGAGTAAACAAATATCAATACTTGAAGAGAGGCTTGGAGATTGTAAGTTGTTATTTTCTGTTGTTCGGCTGTCAATACTGTTTGTCTGAACTCTATTCCTGAAAAGTGCGTAATGGTCTTCTTGACTGCCGTCAGGGTCTATGAACACTAATATGAGGGTGATATCATATAACACTTCATTAACTGTCATGTAACGCCTCAGTGACTGTGATGTAACACTTCATTAAGTGTCACGTAACACTTCATTGCCTGTCATGTATTCTTCATTGCCTGACATGTAACACTTCATTGCTTGACATGTAATACTTCATTGCCTGTCATGTAACACTTCATTTGCCTGTCATGTAACACTTCATTGCCTGTCATGTAACACTTCATTGCTTGACATGTAATACTTCATTGCCTGTCATGTAACACTTCATTGCCTGTCATGTAACACTGAATTTGCCTGTCATGTAACACTTCATTGCCTGTCATGTAACACTTCATTGACTGTCAGGTAACACATCACTAAGTGTCATGTAACACTTCATTTGCCTGTCATGTAACACTTGATTGCCTGGCATGTAACACTTCATTGACTGTCAGGTAACACATCACTAAGTGTCATGTAACACTTTATTAACTGTGATGTAAAACTTCATTGCCTGTCATGTAACACTTCATCAACTATCATGTAACACATCATTGCCTGTCATATAACACTTCATTACCTGTCCTTTAGCACTTCGTTGCCTGCCATGAAACACTTCATCAAATTTCATGTACCAGTTAACACTAATGTAACACTTCATTGACTGTCATGTAACACTTCATTAATTGTCATGTAACACCTCATTGCCAGTCATGTAACACTTCATTGCCTGCCATATAACAATTCATTGCCAGTCATGTAACACTTCATTGCCTGCCATATAACAATGCATTGCCTGTCATGTAACATTTCATTGCCTGCCATGTAACAATTCATTGTCTGTCATGTAACATTTCATTGCCTGCCATGTAACAATTCATTGTCTGTCATGTAACAATTCATTGCCTGCCATGTAACAATTCATTGCCTGTCATGTAACATTTCATTGCCTGTCATGTAACAATTCATTGTCTGTCATGTAACACTTCATTGCCTGTCATGTAACATTTCCTTGCCTGTCATGTAACGCTTCATTGCCTGCCATGTAACATTTCATTGCCTGCCATGGAACACTTCATTGCCTGTCATGTAACACTTCATTGCCTGCCATGTAACACTTCATTGACTGCCATGTAAGTCTTGTCATGTGACACTTCACTGACTCTACAAAGACTCGAAAGTACATGACACTTTGAAAGTGTACACTTTTGACACATTTTGAGTATATTTTCTCTGACTGAAATATATTAACCGAATTTCAAAGGATGCTCCAAAAGTACTGGACACATTTAGATGAATCCTGCCTTTTTTCTGATTGGATTCTAGTGTTCTGGTTCCATTAACTAAGATGATACCTTGAATCTTCTGATCTTCTGTCTTTTATTTGTATCAGGCTCTTGTAACAAAGACGAGGACCAGCAAGATGATGCACAAGATCCTTGGGTGAATTCCTAGATGATGTATATATACTTTGCAGTAACCGGTGGCAATGAAGTAATTAGATTTGTGGCATGTTACGGTCAACGAGAGGACACATGGTTTGATCTTTGTGCTAGTCAGTTTGCAGCTGTAGGCAGGAAAACAGTGCGCGGTGTGAACGAGTGCAGAGGATGAAAAACTCCGCACGATTCGACAGATTTTCGGGACGTGTTTTCACGTAGTGCTTCGGGAATGCCTGTCAAGTATCAAAGAGTTTGCTTTTTTAAATGTTAGGTTTAAACTGGTGAAAAAAGAACCTAGTTTCCATAAAAAGCCATGACTTTGCCCATAGCTACAAACGCATTTGAAACTGGTAGGGGAGCAGTACAGAATGCGAAGAGAAGGTCTCGTTGACCTTTGACCGGTTCATATCATTAAATCACGTGACCGAAACGTTAAAATTCTCTTCCAGTCACGTTAGTTAATGACATGCAAAGGCCAAAGTTCAACAGGTCATTTTCTCCGCATTCCCTGAACACATATAAAAGATGTGAACAGGTCTGAACATGTGAAGGCCGATACACACATTTCGTAATGTTCAGACTTGTTCACATGTTTAGATTTGTTCATGGAATGCCCGGAAAAGTGTCCAGTGACCTGAAGTGACCTTTAGCCTTTGCAGATGCGCCACAAGAAGTGCGCACTACGCATGCGTAATTTTCAACGGTAACTTCCGGTCACGTAATTTGATGATTTGCAACGGTAAAAGGTCAAAGGGCCCTTCTTCTGCATTCTCCAGTACTCAGGCGAGACTGCTAAACCATGGTACTCCTCATGCAATATATTAGAATTGGCGTAAAGCTATATTCATTCCATCAGAACTTAAATACCTCGATTTTTACACTGCCAGTAATATGTAATCGGAATTTTGTTTCCAAATACTAGTAGAACAGATAACAAATTTTATGTGGATTTATATCTATTTGTGTGAAACTTTGAATGATATGAGAATAATACAAAATTGTGCCATTTTCATATAAAGTACCAGTATGTGTACAGTTACATATTACATAACATGATGACAATTATGTATAGAATGAAAGTTCCATGTGGCACGTTGTAGTGTTAATTTTCGCAACATGCGTAACTACTTTGGTGTCCAGATGCTCTTTGACATACTTTGGTAGGACAGTGGCAATGGTTGGGGCTAAGGCCTATACCTCTATCCACTTGTTGGTTCAATCTATTTGAATCCGTGTTGTCTCGCTGGTAGCTTCAGAACACACTGTATCAAACATTTCTCAATGGAAAGATGAAAAGAAAAGAACAATCAATACAGAAGGCAAGAATTTCAAAAAGAATTTGTCAGCAAACGTATTAGAAAGCCTTATGTTTGGATATATTGTATTAGGTGTTGTAAAGTGCAGTCTCGACCGCAATGGATGTTGCGTCGTTGAAAAAATTCAAGCTTTGATAAAACAATAAAGTTCTTGCAAATTAGATTGATTCCAATGCAGTTTGCTAACCAAAGCTCGTGAAAACAGAAAAGCCTTCGGACATTCACGAACTGTTGACGGACATTCACGGACTGTCGAAAGAAATATTCAAGACACAATCTGATTCGCCAAAATCGCCCTATTCTTTCAAAGATGGGAATTTCTCAACGATGCACCAATCATTGTGACCATGACAAGAACAGAGTCAAACTTGTAGGATTTCTAAAAAAAAACTTCTTGTGGAAATTCAGTTGAATAATCACGCTATTCTTTTTTATAGCTAATGAACATAAAATATACATATACTATGCATGATCTATATTTTACTTATTTACTGTAGCTCGCTACCTCTCGCTACCTCTCGCGGAAACGTTGAAGGGGATCCTCATTGTACATGTACATACAACACAGTGTCAAACTCTTCCTTAGTATCATAACTAATAGTTGTATTAAGGTCACTTCTCTCCTAAAATACTACGTTTTACGAGAGAAAATCGGTTTTCTTGTTTTTCTCTCGACGCGTAACCATGACCGTCACGTTGCAATGGGGACGCTCTCTTCTGATCGTGTGTGTTATTAAGATTAACCGTACCAGGCCTGGGAGCCCCCCTCCCCCCCCCACCAAACTTTATGCGCTATTTCCGGAAAGACAAAACAATTAAGAGCTGACACTGCGTGACTTTATAGCTGATCATATTGGGGTCATTTTGAGCATATTTGCATAACCCCCAAGGAGAGGATCATGAGTAATTGAAGATGACGACCACATGGGTTACCCTAAAAGTCATGTTTTCGTCATTTTCTTCAAAATTTCTGCTTTTTCACGATGAAAAGTGGACAAAAACTATTTTATTTCACATCACATTAATATTTACTGATTTATCATGGAGTTTTTGTTGAGAAATTGCATAAATATAAGACGAAAAATCTGACCGAAAACTCGACCAAAAAATGCCGTTTTTGAAGATGACGTTACTGTGACGTCATCAAAGCGGCCATCTTGGATTTTGTTTTTTACATTTTCTGGTGGAGCTTGACCCAAGGATATAGTGAGTTAAGTTTCAGCCCCCTAGCTCAAGGGGTAAAAATTATCAGGCCTGGACAGGTCCAAAAGCCCAGGCCAGATAGGGTTAAAGAAGCACCAGTACATGTACATCTACATGTATCTAGTTTATGAGCCATATTCTTATACCACTCAGTTGTATGATGGAAAGGTGCATCTATGTAATGTAATGTTCGATTAGCATAACTCATGCTTTCACCGCTGATCTTTTCACCACAAAATATACAAATAAGCAGAAACCGAGGATTGCAGCGTTTTCACGGACGATCAAACGGCTTTGGTGAATATTGTGCAACTCAATTCAGCTTGAAAGTTCTATTACCGTTTGGGCGGATGTTACCATCTGAAACGCCGTATCTAATCAACCTGATTTCGATTTCAGTGGATATTTATTTTATTCTGTACCACAAATGATTTCAACCAGCCTCTTTTTTTCTTGTCTTGTATTGTTACTGGTATAGCTTATTTGTAAATAAAAACGTGTTTTTATATTTTCTGACATTGTTCAATAAATTTGATTGAATGAACGAGCACATATATAAGAGACCAACATCCTAAATTGCATGGCGTGGTGATCATTTACTAATGATCATGGTGGACCAAGTTTTCGCCCTCGTGATGTCCGATTTAGTCAAGTTGATACTTGCAGGGTAAGATTGACAATAACTACCTTCAATACTATTCACATTTGAAGTTTAATTTTCAATTTTTTTAGGCAGATTAGACATACAAAGTCGAAGCTAACTGGCAAAAGGGTTTGTCTGATATATAAGATTGAGGGAGTTGAAATGTTTCAGTATTAACCAATCGCCTTCATATTTCATATCGAATTTCGGCTTCTGATTCAGATACGAATCTAACTTAGATCTCTTGTTTGTTAAATAATTTCGCTACAGATTCTTTAAATTTTTTATATTTTTGCAATCGCCAGAAAAATATTCTGTTGATTCTAATCATGCAACGGCATGCAGCAAAGAAACAAAATGGCCAATGCACACCACTGACTGATTGACCATTGGCGGTTAAGTTTACATCCCATCAATCAATGGTAATATTGGGCCAATGTTTACCAAGGTAAAATCTGAAGGATCTTGTTGTAGCTCCAGGGATGATTTTGACTCGAGTTTTATGTTTTTCCTATTTTATTGCTATGGTATGATTGAAGGCATCCAAGAAACTTTCCATTACCATTTACATACGGTATGTGATAATTTCCCAAAATTAATACCGAAGAGATATGGTATAATGATCTTAGAGGGCATTAAAAAATGATAATACAAGGGTTCGTGCGAAAGTGGCCATGGGGTATTTTCTTAACTCAACAAAGTCGTGGCATTGAAGCCTCGGAATATTCATTATTGTAGTATTCTTATCATACTGATACGAAACTAAATTACGCAGATAGCTTTGGTTGCGTTATAGCGCGAATGTTACTCGCGGCTAATCTGATTGTGTCGTGTTGAATGGCCGAATGTGTAGGCGAATGTGTATATGCTGTTTTGTATCGTTATTAAATCTACATCATCTTGGTCCACCCGGTCTTGTATAGATTACTACATATTTGGCGACGATAGACCTTCATCCACGCGTTGAACTGTATTTGAACGATGGTTACACTCGGTAGAATCGAAGAATTCAATGACAAGGTGAGCGGTAGTTAGATTGAATGCGTCTTGAACATTACTTTATCACCAACGACATAACAGAAGCAGCTAAAAAGAAATCAGTGTTGCTTAGTACTTGCGGAGGCTCCACTTACAAATTAACTAGAAGTTTGGTAGCTCCAGTTCCTTCGACGAACTGGTAAAACTTGTAGGCGACCCCCCCCCCCCTCCTGCTATAGTCCAACGATATACAGAAGAGTCAATAGCTGTATATGTATGGTGATGTATCTCAACTACGCAAACTTTCTGAATATTGTGACTTTGGCCACTCTCTCGACGAAATGTTGAGAGATCGACTGGTGTGTGGAATTAGCAATGATAGAATCCAACGCAGATTACTGTTTGAAACCACTATAAATTTCAAGAGAGCACTTGAAATCGCTACGGCTATGGAGTTGACAGCTAAAAACACCCAGCATCTACAGCAAGCTGTACAAAACGATAACAAAGCTACAAATAATCAGCAAACTGTAATTAAAGTTCAGGCAAACGCTAACACTCCATGTACTACATGTAGATGTGCAGGCAGTCATGACGCGTCCCAATGTCTCCACATTGAAGCAACTTGTACTTTCTGCTGGAGCAAGAAGCGGCAGGACTCTAGTAAACAAAAAGATTCCAAAGCATCAGCATACTCGAGTAGATATAAAACTCGCGGAAATAAGAGACGGTTTAAGTCACATCAAGCGAACCACCTTGAACACGAGGCAGTGGCAGCTGATGATGGAGTCTACTATATTTTCAGTATGCAAACTGAGCGGGATTGGAAGTCAACCAGCATGAAAAATGAAGGGGATCGGAAACCGTATTTTGTCACCATGGAGGTAGACCAAACTGACATCAGTTTTGAGGTCGTTACTGGTAATCAGCCACTGTGATTGGAGAGGAGACATACCAAAGTCTTAAAATCGACAAACTTCAGAAAAACAAAATCAAACTGAAAACGTACACTGGGGAAAAAATCCCAGTATTAGGAACTGTCGATGTGCCAGTTTCTTACCAAGGTCAGTCTGTAAACTTACGAGCAGTAGTAGTGCCAGGTCATGGGCCAAATTTACTAGGCAGAGACTGGTTGAACAAAATCAATGAAATCTTCAAAGTGCAGTCCAGTGCCGATGGAGATAGTCCACCAGCGGGATTGAAGGAGGTCCTCTACAAATACCCAAATCTCTTCAAGGAAAGATTAGGAACATTTCAAGGGGTGAAAGCCAAAATTCTTGTCGATCCTCAGGCACAGCCTAAATTTTTTCGACCCAGACCAGTCCCAAAATCGAGGAAGAACTCGATCGTCTGCAGGCTGAAGGAACTATTGTTCTAAAATCAATTAGTATTTGTGGTGATTACAAACCAGGTTTCAAGGTTGGATAGCTAACCTTTTCCGAAAACTGAAGATCTGTTCGCCACGCTGAGAGGTGGTCAAAAGTTCACGAAACTGGACCTAACACAGGTATACCAGCAAATGAAACTTGAGGATGATCGAATGTCTACACTGCGATAAATACTCTTGGTGGGTTATTTCGGTATTCTCGTTTACCGTATGGAGTAGCATCCGCACCAGGAATTTTCCAAAGAATGATGGAAAACCTTCTGCAACGTATCCCAAACTTTGTGGTACGGTTGGATGAGTTTTTTGTGACAGTGTCCACGGATTCGGACCACTTGGCAAATTTGGGTGAAGTATGTTGCCGACGCGATGAAGCAGGGGTACATCTCAAAAGGTCAAAGTGGTATTTCATGAGGAACAAAGGAGTGTTTCTAGGTCACCGAATTGACAGTGAGGGTATTCACCCAGTCCAGGATAAAATTCAGGCGATCAAGGATGCTCCAGCACCTTGAAATGTGACTGAATTGAAATCATATTTCGGGTTACTGAACTACTATTCCAAATTCATGGCCAATCAGCTCCACTGGGACACACCGCGGAACTGGGGCAAAAAGCAAGACCAAGCTTTCAGGGAATCGAAGGGGAAATTACACTCAGAAGCAGTCTTAGTTCACTTCGACCCGGCAAAACAACTGATCCTTGACTGTGATGCGTCACCCTATGGCATTGAGGCGGTAGTTTCCCACAGGATGGAGGATGGTTCCGATAAGCCGATTAGCTTTGTTTCACGTACGCTGTCTACCGCCGAGAAGCTGGAGAAAGAGACTTTAAGTATTATTTTCGGAGTGAATAAGCTCCATTAGTTTCTGCATGGGACACCATTCACTATCGTAACCGACCACAAACCATAGCTCAGACTCTTGGAAGAAACGAGGGCAGTTCCTCCGATGACAGCTTCACGGATCCAGCGATGGGCATTGACCCTAGCGGCTTATGAATACACGATAGCCTGCAAAGAGGGGAATCTCCATGGCAACGCCGATGCCATGAGTCGTCTTCCTTTACCGACGACGATCACCGAACCTCCCATGCCGGGATAGATTATTTTGCAGATTGACCATCTTGACAACTTCAGTCCAGTGAACGCGAAGCAAATAAAGTCATGGGCTACAGGCTCCTAAATAAATAAAAAACAACGTAATCCCTGCCAAAGACCAGAATTTTCTCCATTTTTTCCGCTTTCGTTGCAACCATTAATGGAAAGCCGTTGGTACCACTGGCACGTATGGTATTTGTTCTATTCAGCTGCAAATTTTATTTCGATCCACTGCTCGATAACATGCCTGGCCGGGGGACTATTTGCGGGGCCTGAGCACTGCTTTCAGCAGGCAAAGAATACAGCATAATAAGGACCTCGTGCGTAGAGGCGCGCACAGCTTGAAATTTTGACGGATAATATTTGACAAGAAGTTGGTCACCTTGTAGCGCTTGAAATAAACTACTTCCTGTCGAAAGATGAAAGTCTAAATTCAATTAGGGAATCAGCGAGGTACAATTGTGTTAATACTGCCGAACGTGTAAATTATTTAGGAGTCTGTAGCCTATTACATCAGTATTGTCTGGAAGTATTTGTTGAAAGTGTGTTGGAAAATGGACTCTAGGTAAGGTATACATCCCTAAATTGGGTATCGTGGCTCAAATTATTCATTGTTTGGTGGGAATTTGGAAGATTCCATTCAATGTGGGGGTTGAGATCGGGTGGGGTCGTTTCATTAAAAGGGTGGGGGTATATTTGTTGTGTGTTTTTACTGATTAAAATCGGCTGTTCGTGCCGTTTTGCAGCTGTTTACCGTCTCAAATCTTTACGACCAAGATATATTTTCAGGTAATACTGAATGGATTGAAATATTTTGTATTTTGTGGATTCACATCATCTGGTGCCTCTCTGAAATGCTAAACTGATCGAAAATGCTGGTTTCTGGTGAGAACGTATGGTCATTGTAATGTCCATATCTTTCTCAAGATGAACTGACCGATATCAGCACTGATTCAATCAGTCTCATGGTATAACAGAATAATCAGAGACCCGACTGAGGATGCTTATGTCCTCATATACAAATATTACAGACTAGTTTTAACTGGCTTGTCCTCCATTTTGGGACTTTTTTTTACCGGAATCAGTGGCTATTTATTCACTTTTAATGGAACTCGGAAACCTGAAATAATTATATAAGTTTATAAGAAATACCTGAACTCTCTGTGCCTGCGATAATACAATTACAAGCGTCTGGTCCGTCATTCATAATTCAGCCGTCGTCCATTAAAGAATATCCGCGTCCATAATCCAAAGACCTATTCCATATTCCATATAACAGTATTAGCACCAAATTCAAAAAGACAATCATAGTATACATAAACACAGGCTTGTTTCCTGCAAGAGAGAAGCGGTCAACAGTTTTCAATGATGCCGGCAAGACATCATGATGTTCCAAAAATATCAAATCCGTATCGCTGATCAGTATTCTTAATCCATAATATTTGTTGTAAAGTCGTCATCTGAAGAATGATGTATCTCAGTCACGCTTTGATTGTGACTGTTCATATGAGTACCATGAGGATCTTGAAGTACATGGGTTCATACGGCCCCTAGCCCCGGGTTAAGCGGAATTAGACACAAGTTACGAAACGTAACGCCATAGATCTTGCACGCTACGCTCGTATTTTGCTATCAGCATGCGATATGTATCGTCAAATTTGAGAAACTTTGAGTGGAGGAACTTGGGGGTGTAGCCCTGTTTTATAAGTTTCTGCAACAATGTTATGTGACGTTGATTAAAATCGTCACATTTAATACAGGATCTAGCAAATGCTACTAGGCGTGATATGTATACGCTATATGCAGGTCCCACTGGAATAATACCTGGTTCAGATAGATTTGTTAGATCTTGGATAACATCGGACATATACCGGAAGGGTCATCCTGAATTTATACGCCTGGCATGGCGGATGGGGACAGATGTTATAATATTATTTGCATTGTCTTCCGTTCGAATGGCACTTTTTGGCATCTATCTGTAGAGTGAGCATTCCCAGTAAATATTTAACCTAATTTGACAGTTTCAAGCTTTTGATATTTCACAAAAATCAACTTATAATTCACAAAATTGAACAAAATTACCTCACGTGTAGAGGCGCGCACAGCTTTTGACGGACAATGTTCATCAAAGACTATCAACTCGTAACACTTGAAATGAACTACTTCCTGTTGAAAGATGAAAGTCTAAATTCAATTAGGGGATCAGCCAGGTACAATTTTGTTAATACTGCCGAACGTGTAAATTATTTAGGAGTCCGATGCCCAAATATTTAGAGAAGGTTGCTTTAAGGCAAGGGAGACCATACCAGTAGTATATATGATACTTTCACATCAAGACAAAGGTTCCTATGTATGGAAGTTGAACTGAACCAAAGTTCTGGATCCATTAAGAGTTGTTTCCCTTGGATTATATAAGCTTTACAAACAAGATCTCATCCAAAAATAAAGGACACATTCAGAGCTTGTTTTCGTTGCGTGATATTTGCTTTATTTGTTTTTTAATATGCGGTTGGGGTTTGTACAAGAAGGGGAAAAAACTAACTAGCGTCGTTATCCATTTCGTCAAAACTGCCATGTCTTCTTTCTTCGTCAGGTTCAGTCTACAAGTAAATATCAGCAAATGTTGTTAGTGTGGTAGTCTATACTGTATCAGACCTTTTGGACAGATGATGTTTCGAATTTGATCAGAAAGGGTTATGATATTCTGGCATGTGTTGACTCTGGGTTATCAATGTAACCAATGACTATACCCCATTCGATTTTTAAAATTTGAATGAACCAATCAGGTGATCCACATATGGAAGGTATCCCTTGATGCCCCGGATTTACTATAAAAATGCAAGAAAACGGAACCAAAAAATCAACTTAGAGTCGGTTCATTTATTACCGGGGGGGAGGCGGGGAACTGAGGAATTCAGTTGAATGGTCCTATGAAATACTTGGAGCCCCTCAAAGTGTTTGCCCCCCGTCCCCCCTCCCCCTAAATAAGTGCTGAAAATACAGGTGTGGTGACTGGGATTTCAAGTGTATAAGATGTACAGTGAATGCCGAATTCTAATGGGTAGGCTAAGGTTGGTTGGTGAGATTTTCTATTGGCCACATGCTGTGGGTTAAGATATAGGTGGCTCATATAAGAATGCTATTTTTCATTTTTTTTTTGTGTCATTTTTTCTAGTTTAGGTATTTGTGTTTTCGTTTTTTGTTTTTACTTCTTTAGTTTTCACCAGATAGAAAACTAAAAAACTGAAATCTGTAACTGAAAAATAGTACCGCACAGAACTAAAAATAACAGCATGTCCACCATATGTCAGAATATATATTCGATCTCTATTATGGATAGATTATCAGTTAAAATTTGAGTTTCAGTTTAAATTCCAAGGCTGTGGGGTTATTTCAGCGAAGAAAAAAACAACAAAAACACGAAAAACACACGACACAAACAAACATAAACAATGCAGAAAAAGAAAGAAAAAAAATGATAGAGTAAAGCGAAAAAAACTTATATCTGTATTCCAAAATCTGCTTCCTGGCAGAATTTTGCTATATAGATGAATCACAATAAGACAAAAAGGCTCCCTAACAAGTAGAACAAATCTGTGATAGTGACATGGTAAAAGTTCAATGAACCTTTCGGTTGAAATGTATAAATTCATTTAATATTTAAATAATTTATACTTCGGAACATCATCATTTGCTTGACGGCGAACATTAAAAAACTACCCGTCTCCGTGACCCGAGTGAAAACTCGGATGAGAAATTTTTCACTCATTTGAAAAGGATTTCACTGGGGTGAAAACTAAACAACTGAAGACTAAAACATACAGCTGAAAGAAAAAGTACAAACTAAAATAATAGCATGTCGTAAAAAAATACAGCTAAAAAGTCCTAAGCCCTTCTTCTGTAGAACTGAAAAATATTGTTATCCCTCTTCAGAGCCTTGGCACAACCAACAGACACAGCAAATAGAGTTTACACAGACGAATATTTCTTGTTTCATTGCTCAGAAATACGCTAGAGCGCGTCTCCGGCCATTTAAGGTGCCGGGAGCTTCCGCAGCCTAGGCGGCCCCTGGAACCTCCCTTACTGTGCTGTGATACCAACTGCTTGGTATGTGCATGTTCGGAGTGCCAGAAACTTCGTGTGAGTGGGCGTGTGTATGTGTTGGGGGTTTGCATAAGGCCGAGAAGAGGGAGAGGGGGAAAAATAGATAGTAACCGAATGACCAGTCAAAGCCTATTTTCTCGATTTGTAGCTAAATTAAAAAAAAATAGAATTGGGTTTTCATTCTCAAATATAGCTTATTATTGGCTACCGGCATATGAGTCGTTTCTGAACTCGGTTTTCCCCTTGATGGCTCCTTTATCGAGCCGAAGATTTTACGGTACGTTGAAATAGATGTACAAATCGGTCACTGGAGTCCAGACAAACGTTTTAATGAAGCAAGTTTAGATTAAGAATTGGTCGCTCGGAGATGGCGCTCCTTACAGTAAGGATTTCTATCCGAACAAGTGGTCAGAAATATCAACAATCGTGGTTGTTGAAACAAAAACGGTTCTATGTTTGTATTGGTATCTGCAAGTGGGTGAAAATTACTCATATGAGAACCCCTTCTTGGAAATTCAACGCAATAAATTAGTTCATACCTCTCACGGTTGCGAATCAGATCAATCAGATTATATATAAATCGTGTGAAACAACCACGAGATTCAGTTGCAAGCCGATTCACTCGCATATTCTGGCGCGCAATTTTAGTAGTCTGAGTGTTTGTCTTAAATTAGAGAACAAGTCTGCCTTCGCTGTACAAATTCAATCGTATTAATCTCAGAACAGCACGTATAAACCGCGAAAGCGAATAGTCAATCGGTTGTTTGGAAAATAGCTATATTCTTACGTGCGCAGTCAGAACAACAGCCGCGCGTACTTTCGTCGGAACAACACAGTTATTCCCCTTGTTTCTTTTCAAATATCAGTGTCGTCCAGCGTCTGTTAACGCCATATTATTTTAATCGAACAGCTTTCTCTTAACATTTCTGCAATATATGCTCTATGAACTGTGTGCTAGCTATATCAATTATATCTAAATGCTATATCAAAATATTAAATTTGAACGGTGTATTTCTCTGTACATGTGTGCGTTTACGAAAGGTGTATAGCGGGGACATTTATATGAATACACACCTTCATACAGGGCACACACCTTCAACTGGGTACGTCTCCGGTTTGACAAAGATTACGGGCTTGATTATTTGAAGTGCTGTACAAATGTTAGCTGGTATGAATGTGTCATGGAAATCCTGAGGCTACCCAGAACACAAACCAGTAAGGTTTCTTAAATAGCCAATAAATAAAGAAGTCCCCACTTGTATGGTTGCTTGTGGACGTCCCTACCAAGTACCGTTCGTAACATGTGTGTGAGTGTTGGGTGGGTGAGTGGAGTCACTAATAGAGCCACTGGAGCAACACATGGCCAACTTTCCTCCTGCATTTGTGTAATCCCTTAACATTTGGGAACCTTTCACGAATTATTGGTTTTGGCGGGACGTTTTTGCAGATGTACGCTGATAATCTTAAAAGCAACCATCAAATGTTTATCGCGGAAGAGTGATATTTATTTCTTATAAAAGATTAGATTCTGTATTCTGAAATTTTAATATCTTTTTCGTGTATGTTTGAATTCGATTCGTCATTTTGGAAAAATGTATCCGTTTTGTAAAGTCAGCCATGGTATCTTTTGATACCCTCTAAATGTGTAATTGTGTAGACTCACGTGATCTCTTATCTGGGGGTGTGGCACCTCCTAATCCGGCACCGCCAGCATCACCTCCTTGTTGATTCCAGGATTCAGTTTGGGCTACAAGTATAAAACACACTCTAGATCAAGGCCGGGTACATAGGGTCAAGCTGATTTTGTCAATATTTTTTGTCAAATAAATTTACTCCTGAATATGGGAAATTGGAATCAGCGGCATTGTTGCACGGGAAATGAAAAATTGTTTACTATTGTGTCATTGTTTCCTGCCTGTCAGTGTGTTACTTTTTCAGTAAATGGAAGCCGTATATTCGATATTTGGATGCTCACCACTTCAAAGGTCAAGGTCAAGGCCGAGTTGTGACACAGATGCTCACCTGATGACGTGATGTAGGTCACGTTACCTTATTTTCAGACTGATCGCATCAGCCGTTCAAGAGTTGACAACCAAAGTTTGCACTCGTACAGAGACACTTCAAGAGGTCAAAGGTCAAATTTAAGGTCACATACGTTTTGGTCATTAACGTGTTCATTAATGTTACAAGAATCAATGCCGTAGCTCATTTCCTTACAAAATCACGTATTTTGAGAATCATTAAATGGGAGATAACTACGTTTTCTTTTTACGTAACACTTCAAAAATATAACTACAGCATGGCCATATATAAGACTTACCAAGCATCTACTTTCTTTCAAATATGTTCTTTAGTTTTGACTGTACACCGCTAACAAGAAAAACAGTACCATGGGAGAGAACTCGAAAACTGCTTGTCTGACCTACTTATTTTATTGACTCATTTTGTTGGGTAAATCTTCAAACTTTTACATTAAAAATTCCAGCTGCGTTCCCTTAAACGTTTGTTGAATAATCGCAAAATGAATTTTCGCTTAAAACGGCTACAGCTGAAAAGGTTAAGGTCAAGGTCAAAAACAAAGACCGTTATGCAAAACTTCAGATACATATGTTGATCTGTAACAAATCTTAGACGTGTACAACAAACCGTAAAGACGACAGGCCGCTGACAAATTTGGACAGTATAATAATAACTAGACATTGTGGATACAATGTCACGGTCTTTCCATGACGTCCCCCAAAGGTAGTATTTCGCTGTATTGTGATGTGGCATATACTACAAATACCGAGTGGAAACATTTTTCAGAAAGTTTAATTTGTCTAGCTTGCGAGAGCCTTAGATCGAGTGTGAACTTTCATTGTTATGTGAACATACTTCAAACAGCATGCTAAATGGGAGCGGACATTGTATCCTGCCTGCAACAATGCGAATGCATTCTTACTGTCAATTCCAAACACATATATATATTCCCTCAATCAAAACTGATTACCTGTACCGGAAACTTCAGTCTAGTATTTACAAATCGCGTGAAACCATAAGGAGATGCAGTCATAAGCCGGTTCACTTACGTATTGTGGCGCGCAATTTTAGTCGACTGGGTGTTGTTCTTAAATTAGTAAACAAATCCTTACCTTCTTTGTACAATCCATTCGTATTTCATGTCGGAACATTCCACATAATCGGCGACAACAAAGGTTCACCCGTTT
>JAVTVY010019062.1:0-74410 GCA_036873755.1 Hanleya hanleyi
AGGCTCTTTGCTAATTCATTAAAATGTTTTGGTTTCATTCTCTAGGAGCGCAAGTCTAATAAAAACGAGTTTTGTGCAGAACTGTGCTGTTCTCGTACAAAATATCCTTACAAGATGAATAACGTGACTGGCTATGTATCACCGGGGCCATTTCGGACATTTTTGTTAGTCTATACAATATGCATATCCGTATTGCTGGTTGCCGCAGGTAAGTGTTGTATCATTTTTGTGAAAAGTACGCTGAGAATCGCCAGGCTGACAAAGGATAAAGTTGTTGAAATTATTAAATGCTAATTAGATCAATGAATAGTCTCTGGATACCCTTGCCGCGTTTTCCATTGTCTCAGCATATAATCCAAATAAACAGATCCATTTTCCTAATATACTATGATCTTAACAATCCCATTCCTGTAGCGTTGATTTTCAATATGCTACTGAATACAACATTAGGTGGGGTGATGTTTCGGTTGTCAAGATTGAAGTCTAAAGGTCAACGGTCAAGGTCAATGGTCAAGGTCACCGGTTTTTTGCTCCAACAACTCAAATACACATGAAAAAGATGATAATTTTGTACACTTCTCTCTATAACAGTTTGAGCGATCATTAACTACATGTTAATAAATATCTTTTTGAAATAATAACTATGTCTATAGATTAGCCTTAAAGATCATCTTATTGGTAACAACTCCAGATCCGATATTCAGTGTTAACCTCGTCATGTCGTACAACTGTTGAACAATGTGAATCAGTCATTATAACTAATTATAACTAGTTATATAATTATAACTAATACTGTTATATGGAATATGTAATAGGTCTTTTGATTATGGACGCGGATATTCTTTAATGGACGACGGCTGAATTATGAATGACGGACCAGACGCTTGTAATTCAAAAGTATGTGCATCGCATAGTTGCCAGATGTATTATTTTGACCAGTACCATCGCCGTGATATTTGGTTTTGTTTGGCTGTGGAAAGAGCTTCAAATCTTACTTTTTGTATAGTAAGTTTGGACTCACGTCTCGCAATTTCCTGAATCAGCATGCAGAATCTGTGAATCACAATTAGTCTATTCCTTTCACTAAGCAGGTTAAGTTGGCAGCAATGTATTCCAATGTTAATTCTTTGTTGTTGTATGGAGACGTTTTAATTTGACCAAAGTGGTGACATTTCTTCACTTTACGCTGCTGTTTAAGTTGAAGATTCCAGAGGCTTTAGTATCGTTCAGTTGACTATAGTTGATGAGCTTGAAGAAAACTATCACCCGCGACAGAACCGTTTATGGTCGGGGAAATCATTTTCAGGCCTCTGCTTTTCAGAGGTATCATATACTGCAATTTATCTACATGTAGCTATTGTGGTAAAGTGGTCAGGATCTGTTCCTGTAATATAATAAACGAAACATGCTCTGTACCAATTTCTCTCATTCATTTTCATTTACGCTTGTCCAGTTATTTCCAAAACCTATACGTTTTATTTTAAAATCAGCATGATTTCCCCTATGTCGACATGTATACAACTGGGCATTGGAAGGAAATTCCAGGTGGTATCCGCTCAATGATATTGGCCTCCTTCGCAGAGTAAGCGTTTTTTTTTTTAGGAAAACTACGATAACATACATGCGTCTAATGCGCCATACAATATTTAGCCTTCGTTCATTAAATAATATCTGCTTCCATAATCCAAAAACCTATTTCATATAAGAGCATCAGCAAAAAATTAAATAAATCAGCAACAATCATAGTATAGAAAACCATAGGCTAGTTTCATACCCGAGAGAAACGGTCAACAATTTTCAATGATGCCGGGAAGACATCATGATGTTCCAGAAATATCAAAACCGTATCGCTGATCAGTATTCTTAATCCATATGATTTTGATTTTAAAGTCTTTTTCCAGATAATGATGTATCTCAGTCAGACTTTGATTGTGCCTGTTCATATGAAGACCATGAGAATCTTGAAGTACATGTTCAATAAGATTAAGCGGAATTAGACGCAAGTTACGAAACGTAATGCCATACATCTTGCACACAACGCTCGTATCTCCGAATTTGAGAAAGGCGCTTGATGTATAGCCCTTTATTAATCATTTCTGCAATAATGTTTAGCGACGTTGATTAAATTTATCACATTTACACAGGATCAAGCCAGTGCTATTAGGCGTGATATGTATACGCCATGTGCAGGCGCCACTCGAATATTACTCCTCAGAAATGGATAATTTACGATGTCGAAATTGTGATCATCTCTCTTGTCGTAAAATCGAGGCCCGCTTCAATTTTATAGAGAAATAGGTCTGAAAATGATGTGCCGTTAGGTCTATCTGTAGCTTCCTTCAAACTCAGTGTAAGTAGATATATGTCCTTTACTGCATCATGTATATAGCGATTATCCACAGTGAGAAGAGTGTCTATATAGCTTTTGGCGAATGAGAAGGGACGGGCTTGAAATTTTTGAACGTGACTGAATATAGTGGTATTCATAAGAGAACCGATATAAGTCTGCCAAAAAGGGTGAACAATTAGTATCCAACGGAATATCTATATGCAGGTTGATATATTGTGTTGCCAAATTTCACATAGATGTAGATATTATTACTCTTTAAACAAAGAAATATTCCAGGAATAATATTCCTTGTATGTAGTGGAGTTAAAGAATGCTTTGCTGCTTCTGACATTAATATATAAGCGATCAGTTTGCTAGAACACCGATACTATTAATGATCTAATACGGTCAATCAGTGCCTAATGAGGGATTGTAGTATAGAGAGTCGAGAAATTTTACGTGGATACATGCCTGTACGGTCTGGCATCAACTTATTCAGTAAGAGATTTTGAATTGTTCAATATACACATACATTCAACGCCAGCGTTTTTAGAAATAATGGCACAATACCTTTGCCAGAATGCTTTTACCTCTTGAAGGATCCCTCGTCAAGAGAGTTGAAAAAGATCGTGCAGCTTCATGAACCAGCTATGAATCTAGATTTGTGTGGTATTTTATGCATTTTGGAAGCCCAATACACTTTTGGTATATCGTTATGAATGGTTGGCAGACAAATACTTCTTTCCTTGATAAAATTTTTTTGTCTTTTTTAAAATAAATTTTCTTACAGTAAATGCAGTTTGTGAGTAAGTAGACGAATTCGATGATAGTGTGCTTAAACTCAATTCCTTAGCCAGCACCTGGTAATAGCAATATTACTGAGTATCGCTCAGTATCTCGATGCTACTGCATATACTAACTGATGAACTGTCGTTTGAAAAACGTCTGTCGATTATTTTTTTGCGGAAGACGGCTCAATATTGAATAGTGGGTCTTATTCCCAGAATGACAAAGTGTTTATTAGAATACGATACAACATTAAGGTCAATTTATTAACCCCTATTCAATCGCTGGGGAAAGAGCCCCCTTCGCACCTTCCCGTATCCTTCATGGCTCACAGCACTCTCTCCAGTTCAGTGTATGATGATGGGTGATTCGAAGCCTCTAACACAACTTGGAATAACCAGGTTAACATGCAAAATTTCGGTGAATATTTTTCTTAAACAATCTCTCAAACTACGTGCATGGAATAAATCCTACTATATTCAATTTTCGTGGGTGTGCATGCTCCCTGATCCCCCTCTTTCGTCGGACCAATGTCAATTTCAACATGCTTTTTTATGTTAATATGGATTCACTCAACTAAGCACACAATGAATATGCGAAAGAATATTTTGTTTTGAAAAATTATATTCTGCCAAAATTGGTGATGGAAGAATTACAAAAGATAAAAATTGTTGTTGTTTCAGATGAAGAGATTTCTGATGCATGTCATGGAAATTATGTACCCCAATGTACCAACGTTCTTAAATGTGATGGACAATTGACTATTTGTATATACGAAGTTAGGTTCTACCAATGGCACCTTGACGACGGATGCAATTTTATAACATCTGGACCGGTCGATCCAGGCTGTTGTGAACACAACGACACTCGGTGTTACAAGACATTGAACGAGCAGGGTACCAGAGAACTTCAAGAAGAATGTACGAACAATACAGAGGGTAATCAGTGTGAGTTACCTGCTGGTGTACAGACACAAGTGGCCCCAACTTGTAGCATTGCAATTGGCGGAGTTACCGTCAGCAGCGTTCGCTCAATAAGATATACCTGTGAATTAGGTAGGTGGTTGAGTTTAAAATGCATATTTCATGTGTGGAAAAAGGGACCGACGATTACGAATAAGCTATTCCAAGTGTTTTGCCTCCGTTCTTGACTCTTCTTTCAAGAACGAAGATCCAATATTCATAGAACGGCTGTCGCGCCATCAATATCTTCATCAATTATCAAGAGTCTTTATTCACATGGCACTATTCACACTGAATTCCGACCGATATGGAAGGAAAATATGTAAACACAGTCCAGTCCAGAGAAAGAGAGAGAGAAGCAGTCAGTGTCATAATGTTTCTATGGTCGATTTGTAGAGCATAATCTATCATATAGTCAAGCTTCAATTGTGTGTGGTCTTATGGCTCCCACGAATATCATAAATTACGCGGTGTACATGCGGCATTCAGGCAGCCATTGAGATATGGTGGCACCCACCATTTAGTCGCGCGACGACAGATGGGAAGGGGGCTCAGATCAGATCCAGCAAAGAGTACAATTATGTGTTGATAAAACCTGTATCCACCTTCTTTCGGACTTTTTGGTATGCCTTCGACGTCCAACCATGACGTATCTCATCAGAAATCGGCTTCGCGATCTAATGTTTCAACTGACAATATAGTTAATCAGTATTCATATCATAATTGCCAATATTGGAATTCTCTTCATGGCAATGAAATAACGATTACACCATATATTCTCTTCTTAACCTTTCAGGCATTTGTCCGGAGTATCAACGCTCCACACAGATAGGTATGTGGTGATACCTTTTGCAATATATTGTGCTGGTTAAAGTCATGCTTTTGAGAAACGGGAAGGCACTTCGCCTTCTGGTACTTTCAAAATATTACTAACCTTCATTCTTGGAGCTTGTTGGTCGCATTTCCTCGAAAAATGCAGATCTTGGTTGGAGGGATGCTTGGTGTGTCGACCTAATAAAATGGCGCTGTCAGGAACACTTACTTGTTGACAATTTGTAGTATGAGCATATAAAGTACTAAATAAGATATCAGTTGCATTGAAGAGAAGGAACATTGTATGCACACTTAAAATATTTGTTCTTGTTTTCAGCCAGTACCGCACCTATTTCCACCCAAGATGGAGCAAATATGGGATCAACTTCAGAGCTAGGTAATTGTGTATGGAGATTTACATAATAAATCAATACTAAATGAACGTACGGTACTATGTTTTCTCAAGGTTTCACATAATAATTAGCATGTATTATCCGTCACGGTCATTGTCTCAAAATAATATAACTGTCAAATATTTCACTGACATACTCTGTATCTGATGTCATCTTTCTCGCCAATCTTAATAAATTTATACTCCACCAACGCTACCCTTGTTATATGCAGCTTGTAGGATCGCATGTAAGAAAATAATGAACATAGGCAAGAAAGAAGCTGTCGACAGCATGATGTTCCCAAACTATCAAATCCGTATCGCTAGTCAGTATTCTTACTCCATATGATTTTCGCTGTAAAGTCACCGATTTTTGTTGTAAAGAACACCGCTCTCAGACATTGAGACGTCAGCTGTTCAATTACACGTTTAGGGAGTGTTAAAGTGTGAGAACGTTGAGAAAAGCAGTTGATAAATAAAAACGTGGATTAGTCAAAGTACACGGAATAGGGAACACGGGTGATAAACTCTCCATTTTTCTTGCGATACGGTTAATGAGTGTGGCTCTCAGCAGGGAGTATACAATCAGGAGGAGTGTTGATAGGATATTAATTTATTGAGATTGATTTAGCACGCACGTTGTTAAGAAAGAAAGCATCTAGCTATTTTCCGTTGATTTGAATTTACCACATTTACTATACATCACTAGATCTTTGATACCTCCAACGGAATCCCGAGCATGCTGAACTTGTGACAGGCTATTTATTATTTGACTATACTCAGTACATCTTTTACATAACATAAATTTCTCGAATGAAATTACTTATTATATCTCATCATTGAAACCTTATTCTTGACAGGCACAGGTGAAAAAGTCGGGATAGCCTTGGGCAGTATCATCATAATCTGTGCAATCGTAGCTGTCGTCCTCTTCGCCATTTTCAAACTCAGGTGAATATAGCTATCATCCCGTTAAGAATCCACACACTGGGAAATGCGTACGTCTGACTGTAATATCTAGGCACCCAGTCCGATGTTCATGGGGTAGCCGTGATCATTTTGTTGATTTCGTGTAAGCGAGAACTCATTGCGAGCGATGGCAGCCTAATTCGGAAAGTGTTTTACCTTCCTTGTTTCAGTGGAGCGCTTCCGTTAACCCTACCTAGCCTGGGGGGGGGCACTCTCCGCCCCCGCCCCTGTTGGTTTTTGTCTTCTATCTCCGGAACGACAAAAAATTGAGAGCTGAAGCTCCTTGACTTTTTAGACTATCATATTGGAGTCATCTTGAGCCTATTTGCATGACCCCCCGCGTACAGGATCATGGGTAAATTCAAAATGGCGGCCATGTGGGGTACCAGAAAAGTGATGTTTTCGTCATATTTCTTCAAACAATTTGCTTTTCTGTTTGGAAAAGTGAGTAAAACCTATTTTATTTCATTCCAGATTATTTTTTACTAATTTATCATGCAGTTTTTGCGAAAAAAAAACAAAAATAAAAATTCTGACCGAAAAATCGTCCAAAAACGCTCTTTTTGAAAATGACGTCACTGTGACGTCATTATGGCGGCCATCTTGGATTTTTTGCATTTTCTTGTAGTGCTTGACCCAAAGATATAGTGTGGTAAGTTTCAGCCCTCTAGCCTTAGCGAAAATATATAGGGGGGGCGGGGAGGCACTTTCCGTCTCCCACCATCCCCCCCCCCAGGCTGCGGTACACCCCAATTCGCCCAGGCCAGATAGGGTTAAGTACCAATTAGTTTTCGTAATTAAATAACTTGTTTTCTAGAAAATTAACTTTCTAATGTACACGCACACGGGATCTATCGGTTCACCTAGAAAATATAAACCGAATAATTTTTGCAATAAATAATCTGGAATAGTTTAACAATATATTATTCAAAATAATTGCGAGTGCCTTTGGTAAACGTGAAACCGAGTCTTCTACTTTCTGGAAGCAGGTTTTCTTACCCCTAACCTTAAAGAACGACAGTTATTCAAGGGGAGATCAGATACTTTCCGTAAAGGGCTATATTTCTGTTCGTCTCGCTTTGTTTGCAATATCCAGTCCGTCAGTGAGTAAACAAAATCCATCTCTGTTTCTGATCATTGATCCACGTATTGTTCGAGTACAATTTAACTGTCGGCCCGTCAATTGATATTCTCGGGATACTGATGCCTTGGTTTCTTGACCAGAGGCGTTTTAATTTATTGTTTAATATTGCCCTCAAAGCACAAAGTTATTGTTGTCCCAACTCATTCAAAAATCAGTCAAATACATCTAATATAGACTTATATGCAACAGGTATGCATACTACTATGCAATAAATGGGAAAATATTATTTAGCACATGACTAATGTGATTCTTCAATGTCGTTCAGTTAGATTTTCTCTTCCTTGAGAAGTAATACTACAAAACCTAAACTCACATACCTTTTTTCTGTTTCAAGGTCGAAAAAAGATGACGGTCCTGTGAAAGGTAAAACCTCGACAGACAAAACTTCTGCCTGCATGGATACCAAAACCAATCCAATCTTTGATGGCCGGAGTAATCAAAATGAATACGACAACCCTGTCTTTCTAAACGCGGATCCTCCAACGAGCGAACCAGAATACGTGACAATAATAGACGACAACGCCTTGAATCCTGCGCCGTGCAACAACACTTCATCTTCCACCGTAAAACCAGCCCATCTACGTCCTACAAAGGGAGGGTGGCATACCAATGTTTCTGAAAATGTTCGAATGTACAATCACTTAAAACGATATAACGACGACACTGATAATGGCGACTCGTACTATGAGGATGTGAATTATTAAATATTTCATAGGATTTGTTTCTGTCTCGGTAAACATGGAGAATGTTTGGCTTACTGATCTATAAATCACTTTATTTAATTTTGCAAAATGACACAACATGTGTAAACTGTTTTACCAGTATCATTCAAGTAAAGTACGAATTGGAGTAACGTTACCTCTTTGGATGACAGACGGCCAGTCTAGATTACGAATATCAATCAGCGATACGGATTTGATATTTCTGGAACATCATGTTGTCTGATCTAGCCAGCATCATTCAAAACTGTCAACCGCTTCACTCTTGCAGGAAACTAACCTATTTATAATTTGGTATTAATTCTGTTATATGAATTAGGTTTTTGGATTATGGACACGGAAATGTTTAATGGACGACGGACTAGACAATTGTATTGTATACCAATTTCATCGCTTGATTGTGTATGGTCAGATCGGTCGCCTTTATACAACTATCTTTAAGGTCTTCACCTAGCATTTATCTTACAACATTGTATTTTTGTTATGGTTTCTGTGAACTCACAATATTTTGATTCCACCACTATAGCAGTATTAAATTGCGGTATATTTGCAGGTCCAACTTTCCGTTTAGAAAGCCGAAATAATGTAGATATTTAAAAGATCCGTCGCAGCCCTGTTAAATTCTTTAAAACATCACATTGTTTTATTGCGTTTTCAACCGAGGAAATGTTTTTTAGGATTAAGTTTCAGTCATCTGCATGAAATACACCCTTTCTTTTTTCGATGTCCACATGTATTACATGTATGCTCTTGTCCTTGCGAATTGTATTATTGATTAACTCGCACAATATACATACAAGAGATGAGACAGTTTAGTCTCGTTACGTTCCTCTTTGAAGTAAGAACCAATTGGTACATCGGCGTCTCTTTATCACGCGACTATTTCATTCATTCTGAAAACTCTACTGACGTGTCTCCTGAACGCAGGATCTAAATTAAATTTTCCAACAAGAATGAGATGTATGACTATTTACCAGAAACAAACACCTTTTCAGTAGCAAGCGAGAGTAGCCAATCATTCCAATAATTCAAGTCCAGAAAGTTGTGTCAAATTCTACTGGTCGTCATTACATCCTGGCGATTTCTTCATTTGCATACCTAGCAAAGCCTCTTTGTGTTCGGCTTCTCTAACGGGAGAGTGTAAGTCCTCTTTTTCTTCGTCTGATAGCTCAGGCAATTTATTTGAAAAGTGAGAATGAAAAGCATCAAATCTTGTGTTTGGTGTTCTCGGCTTGAATAATTCAGAAGAGAATGATTCTAGTTCAGCCAAATCACAGACTCTTTTCCTAGTTCTAATCCATCAGTTTTAATTACTTTGCTGATACATCTCTTATTATGTTTAGTTATTTCCAAGTTATAGAAATTACTCTGAGCTTTTCTCTGCATTTTCTAGTCGTCTACATTTCGGCATCTCAATATTCAGTTCAACTTCAATCATTCTAGATCTTAACCGATCAAACTGTATTACATCCCGCATCGCATCTTTTTTTATATTCAGTTCCGTCTCTGTCATGTCATACATATACATTTCACAGAAACAAATGTACTATTGTAATATCTGCAGAAAAACGGTAAATTGTGATATCTGTAAAACCATTATGATGATGACTTAACATTTGGTATACTTATCTTGACGAGCCAGAAGCCTATCGAAAATAAACCCGCATGGGTAATTTTTATGGCTGCTACCCCAAAGCCGAGGGGTTTTCAGATGCGCATCTTCGTATTACACTTTTCGATGGTTTTTCACAGATACATCGCTCTTTATTTAACAATTTCTTGTTCGGTCCATATCTCGGCTACTATTTGATGGACAACTTTGAAACTGACATGGAAGATTCTTAGTAACTTGCAGGTGTACACTCTATCAGGTGTTTTAGGTGTTTCGATGATTTTTCACAGATTCATTGCCCTTTATCCAGTCCGACAAAATGTCTTGTCCGGTTCGTACCTCAATACTATTTGATGAACAACTTTATATGGAACTTGCTTAGTATATTGCAGGTGTGCAAGGAACAGTTATTTACTTAGTGCTAAACATTTTTACCAGATTTATTGCACTATACCTATATCTGCTAACATGTATTGCATTCTGGTAGGATTACTACTTCAACAACTTTGAAACTTACTTACTTTATGCTTAGTATTTTGTGCATGTGCACTAACTTTCCAAATTCATAGTTGTTGTCCTTTTTTCTCAACCTTTACATGAATAAATATTTGCCTGGGCCTTAAACCTATATTGAAATGTTTAGAACTGACTTTGTAGAAGCTAATACTTCTGCGAAGGCTGATTCTAAAAGTTTTAAATCTTTATCTTTCATTCAGCAATTTTTATGGCTGAGATGTCAGTGCACCTTTAATGGGCTACCTCATGTTTTCTTATAGAAGGGAGTTATTGAACTTTGTTGCCCTGTCAGTCTAACGATGTGCTTATTATTTTATTATCTGGCTGTAATCTTGGAACAAGTTCTGAACCGTTCATTAAATTCCTTGAAATCAACAAAGATCTATTCTGGATTATATATCGTTATTTCTTCGCCACGTGAATGCTGTTGTTGTAGGGTGCTTGTACCGCCATGTAACTGTTAGATTGATGTCTGGTAATAATTCATGCGACTTTGGACATGTTTGTAGCCTATAGTAAGCAATCCAGTTGAATCATTTGGATAATTTTTCTGTCCATAAGCGGATTTAGAGCTGTATTAGAGTCTCCCCATTACAATATTTTGAAAGTTAAACTCTAAAAACAGTTCTGTGTTCAAATGCTGAAAGAAACTACTACGTTCATTTCCAGAATTTGGTGCGTTCATTTCCAGCATTTGGTGGTCAGTTGCTTTTGGTTTCTTTCTAAAACAAAGAAATTAATATATTATAGTGGTTATCTCCCTTCTTTTAAACGTACCGTGAAGTGTTTTGTGCCCAACTTTTCACACTAAGTTGGGCTATCACACGATTCTGGACATATTGAATTCATCACTCATTTGTTTTTCTCGAATTAAGGGAATCATCCAAATATTGTCGAAAGTCCGAGTAATGAAAAATGGAAAATTAAACACACACCCTTATTTGTCCAGATTTATGAACACTAAGATATAATCAGCTCACGGAAAACCACTTCATAATTTCAAAAATCATAAAAATAAACAATCAGGATGTTATTAAACATAAATATCATATGATATATGATAAGAAGAACAATTTAATCTGTTTTGTGAACAACAATTATTATCTCTTCATGAGACAAACTATATGAAGCATACGTTTGTTCCTGTATCCTAAAATGGATAATATGTATCAGCTTTATTTCATGTAGTTCATTTGGTGTACTCGCAGGTCCACATTTTGATATTTATTATGGTCAAGCGCTGTCATAAAATGGTTCAAATGGTCGGTATGATTGTATTGACTCATGTACGGTAATTTCATCATTTTTTTTTACCGATTTTTTTAGAATAAACAGGAAAATATGATCTCGGTCAGAATAAATTGGCTCACCGTGCATTCTGACATGAAAGTGCTCAAAGTTGCTATATCACTCTTTGAATTTCTATCGCATAGCTGAATAGTGTGTTAACCCTACCTGGCCTGGGGGGGCCATTATGGCCCCCCCCTACCAAACTTTCTGCGCTATCCCCGGAACGACGAAAAATGGAGTGCTGAAACTCCTGGACTTTATAGTTTATCATATAGGGGTCATTTTGAGCCCATTTGCATAACCCCCTGAGCAGAGGATCATGGGTAAATTCAAGATGGCGGCCACGTGGTGTACCAGAAAAGTGATGTTTTTGTCACATTTCTTCAAAATTTCTGCTTTTCCGCAATGAAAAGTGGGCGAAAACTATTTTATTTCACATCACATTAATATTTACTATTTTATCATGCAGTTTTTGCGGAAAAATTGCAGAAATAAAAAATTCGGAAAATCCGACCGAAAAATCGACCAAAAAATGCCGTTTTTGAAAATGACGTCACTGTGACGTCAGCAAAGCGGCCATCTTGGATTTTTTTACATTTTCTGGTTGAGCTTGACCCAAGGGTATAGTGTGGTAAGTTTCAGCTCCCAAGCTCAAGGGATAAGAAAAATAATTAGGCGGGGCCATTTCGGCCCCCCCATGCCTGGACAGGTCCCAAAAAGCCCAGGTCAGATAGGGTTAAAACGTTTCTCCATGTGTGGCTCAGGCCCGTGCAATCGCTCTGCCAGGACAGAAGCCTATGAAGTCACCAGATAAGATTCAATCTCTTATCCTACAGATCCAACCATAATCGGCAAGAGGACAAGACGGCATTGGATTTCACAATAATAAATTGTCAAGTGATTATCTTGGTGGCTGGTGGGATCAATCGATAGTCAATCTGTTATGGTAGTTCCAGCATTCTTCCAGGTTGGTCGATGCTTCCTTGGCTTCCCAAGTCTCTACTGGCGTTCGCCAAAAGTTGCTGGATGACAAGCCCACAACTCTCATCATCGAGCTAGAATGTTCAGACTGCTTGAAATCTCAATCGGAGCATCAACACCTTGGCGCTCCCTCAGAAATTTTATAATCATGTTCAACAACAGATGGACGGATTAATATGCCAAGAGAATTTCGCTTTCTCGAAATAGCTGTAATCCGGCACATCGTAATTCGGTGAAAGAGCGTGGTCTGCAAGATCCAACAGTATAATGAAACTTATCATATCTCAGAGAAGAATCTAGACTTTTGACTGTCTGGCAGATCTAACGTGTGACACCGTATTTCAAATCTGCGGAGAAAATATGAAATTTGCTAAAGGAATATATCTTTTATAACCCTGGAGTCAAGAGCTCATGTGCAGTCGTCCCAAGCAACGACCAGATATTCGCCTACATCATATCGCAAAGGGATAGAAAGTTAAATCAACGTTTCCATCATACATCAGTAAACGCACTCTCATTCAAAACTGAAAACATGCCGCTGATCTTGCGCGGATTGCGGTCAGCCGGTCCGATCATAGTCTGTCCGAATTTTAGCTGATTTTGGTTTGTTTTGGACAGACAAAATCATAATCTCACCAATTTGAATGCATTGCTGATTAATCAGTATGCCTATACATGAAAACACAGCTAAATATATCAACATACATGTACAGTTGCAGATTTTGCAGATTTTCCAGATTTCCGAATCTTTCTTTGAGAACGTTTGACTGACAGCTGCTAGTCACAGCAGTATAGAACTATATTGCAACTTCCCCCATGTGCTACATTCATTCATGGAATCTTGGCCCCGTCCTCCAGTGCAATGGCGTTGATTACAAACAAAATCGTCAAATCTACTTAGAAAAGTCTACAAAAGTGGCCAACCACGAAAGGCTCTGAGATATGATAAATTATTTATACGTGACCCGGAGTGAGATTGGTTTCTCTCGCCACACTCGACTGTCGTAGATTATGCGAAACGGTTTAACAATATAGCAAGATCGGCGTCGTACCCACGTCAGCAGGTTGTGGCCATCCTCGAGGCAATAGTAACGTAAGTAAAATAACTGGAACCGATGCAGACACTATCTCACATGCAGTGTATCAAAGTCAAAGTCCTCACAATCATGCTAATCGGTGCCACCTCAATAGACTCATGGAATTTGGCAGTCGCACAACGCTTCAGTTCAAGAGAGCGAACGTGTTAGCCAAGTTCATATGTCCAGATCATATCGAATAGTCTAAAACAGGGACGCAGTTACAGAGTCCCCGGTACTGCACCCTTATTGCCTCTATAACATGGATTTTGGAATTCCTTTCTTATCTCTCACGTTTTCCCCGTTTTCTTTAGATCCAAATCCTCCGCGCATGGTAGGCGACAACATGCATCTTGATAACTTTACGTAAAATGTATTTCATGATCGTTAATCTGTGTTGACCCAAATTCCCAGATTCCAAGCCTAGCCAAATTGATTACAGTTTTGGAAGGAAATATTAAACATTTATAAACAATGTTAGTATTTATTATCAAATCAAACCTGCTGTTGCTATGCTTATCTCCCTTTAGGAGCATCCATACAAATAGTTAAAAACGAAAAGTTGTCTCCGCTTAGGGAGCTCTGTCAGCTCAGCTAGGTTACTTAAGCCCTGCACAATCCTGAAACTCCCTCTTTCTCACTTTTATAGCCCGAGACGTGTGATGTGCAAGGCCGTGGAGTGAGGGGCAGGAAGGGAGGGTAATCAGAGCAGCAGCAGGTTTGATTTGATAATAAATACTAACATTGTTTATAAATGTTTAATATTTATGTCTCAAATCTTCACCTGCTGTTGCTATGCTCACTACCAACATATGGAGGTGGGTACCTCGGCCTTGTTGTAGTTCCCATAGCAGGCTTAGTAACCGCTGAGATGGTCACGGACGTGGCACACTAGTACTCCACAAGATGGACCCTGGTCGGTGACGCTGTGGGTGATCATGGAGTAATCATAATAGATTGTAGAATGTGGTCACTAATTACTCGTCCATGCAAACCGTGGATGTGGTGCACAATTTTACCCCCACGAAGGAACACGGGCCGGTGGCGCTGTGAGTATTCAAGTGGTAATCAGTGTATAACGGATAGATGCGGTCATGTACATCCCGGCAACATCGTATACAAGGTTCCCATCTTATACCACTCTTTAAGTCCACAAGCCGTCTTACGTCAACTCTCTGTACTTTAGTCCCTTGTTGCTGACACTAGTAAACCTGAAAGTAGTACTCACAAATGTGTCAGGTCTTGTAAAATGACTTGTGAGTTGACAGCAGCTGCCTCTCTTGAGATGAACTCATAAGTTGGTCATAATAGCCCTCATGCCCCAAACTCTCTGTACTTTAAACTTGAAAATGACACAAAGTAATACCTAAAATCCAATACTCACCATTGTGTCAGGTCTTGAAAGATGTCTTGTGAGTTGGCGGCTGGCAGGTTGACCTATTAAGGTGATCATGAAATATGGTGGACATATGAGGTGATCATGAAATATGGTGGACATATGAAATGGCTGAATAGATATGATGATGCAGCAAGCTGGCTGATTGACTAACTTGCTGCGCTGAACGAAGATACCCCCCCCCCTCTTTTTTTTTGAAAATTACTGGACCACGTGCTGGGCAGCCACCAGCGGCCCAAGCGTGGTCACCCTATCTGATTGTACTGACATATCTCTCAGATAGAAATCGTTGAACGTAGAATTGGCCGTCCATGCACAGGACTCGACAATGTCATGAAGGGATAGGTTCTTCCATAAAGGCCATGATGTAGCGATGGCACGAATTTCATGGGAAGAAGCAGCGGTCAGAAGAGGGGGAGCGTCAATGGCAAGTTGATATGACAACTTAATAGTCTTCTTCAACCAAGAAGCAATAGTGCTGTTGGTAATGTCACGCACTGCAGTTGGCTGAAGAGACAGGAATAAGATACGACGAGAACCCCCGACCAGGGTCGGTACGAGAGAGATAGTGACGTATGGCTCGTACAGGGCATAACAGGATGTCGTCCTCAAGGTCACGAACAAAGTCTGATAAAGCAGGGATGGAGTACAAACGTTGAGCACAATGACCTTGTCGCACAGCCTCATTCTTGGCGATGAACTCAGGGACGGAACGAAAGGAAATAAGAGACCAATTAGCCGTCCAGGTCAAGGATGACCTTTCCAGAGCGTGAAGCTGGGAAACTCTAGACGCCAAAGCAAAAGCCGCCAGGAAAGCAGTCTTGTAGGAAACAGCTTTAATAGAGGCGGACTGTAAGGGTTCGAAAGGCGGAAGAAGCAGGGCACTAAGAACCACACCAATATCCCACTTCGGTAACAGCTGGCGAGTACGGCGAGACTGTAAGGCGAAAGCCCGTAGGAGAGCAGAGATATTGTCGTTTAGACTGATGTCGATGCCGGATGAAAGACGTAAAGCCCTAGCCAAAGCAGATCGGTACCCCTCAATGGTGCTGATTTGAAACTCCTTATCACGATGTAGGTGAAGGAGGCAGTCAGCTACTAAGGAAAGAGTCGAGATCGGAATCACGTTCTCGGTACCAGGAGACGAAATAGGCCCATTTCGCTTGCTAGAGCTGCGATTTGGAAGATCGATTGGCTGAAACCATCGTCTGCGCAACTTCTGCTGAAAATCCTTGGACTGTAAGTGCACTCTGGATAGTCTGCAGACGTGTAAAATGAGCCACCGCGGGTTGTGATGAATTATCCCGTGAGGTTGACGCAACAGGCTGGGCCAAACTGGAAGACGACGTGGCGGAGCAGTGAGAAGCGGAATCAGCACCGGAAACCACTGACGACGAGGCCACCATGGAACCACGCGCAGAATGACGCAGTCGTGCTGAGAAATCTTTTGAAGAACTTCCTGAATCAGGGCCATGGGTGGGTAGGCATAAGCCAGGAGGTTGTCCCAGTTGATTGAAAGAGCGTCGATGGCGAAGGCTTGAGGGTCCAGAATCGGACTGACGAAGAGGGCGAGCTGCGCATTGATCCTCGTCGCAAACAGGTCGATCAAGGGAGTCTCCCAGACGCTGCAGATCTGACGGAAGACCTCCAGATGAAGTTGCCATTCGATCTGAAGCACTGTGTCGGGTCGAGAAAGACGGTCCGCTAAGACATTGAGCCGACCCGGAACATGGCGAGCATTGAGATGTCAGTGATGGATGAGAGCCCAGTCGTAAAGATCCCACACTAGTCGAAACGTTGAGAAAGATCGGCTGGTACCCATCTTGTTGATGTGAGCAATGAGCTGGACAGCTAGGATGACTGCCTTCATCTCCAGAAGGTTGATGTGAAGTCTGGCATCCAACCTCGACCATCTGCCGGACACCTCCAGTTCGTCCAGATGAGCTCCCCAACCGGTCTCGGAAGCATCGGTGTAGAGATGGTGATCCGGAGCTGGAAATCGGAAGGGAACTCCCTGCATGACGTTGAGGCGTGACTGCCACCAAATCAGATGTGGATGTAGAGACGTCAATACCGGAACAACAGGATTGAGGGATGACGTCAGCAGATAAGGAGACAGATGGTACTGTAGCGGCCGAACTTGGAGACGTCCGTAACAAGTAAGGCTCTACGTAGAGGTGAGTAAACACAGAAGGCTTTGCCACCGTTGTCGTGTTTGATAAGTTGATGACAAAAACCTTGGAATCAACGCCTGAATCTTGGTCCACCGGTCCTCTGGGGGGCGCAGCAGTTGTTGGCGAGTATTGAACACTGCCCCGATGTAACGACGAATTTGCGCTGGAACCAACTCTCAATTCTGAGGGTGAGGTATGAACCCGAGATAACGTAGAACGAGCAGAGTGAAACGGACCTCAGCGTTGATAAGGGACTTGTCCGCAGCCCACAGGAGGATATCGTCGATGTAAACCTCGATGTGAATGCCCCGTAGATGGTGAACGCCGTGACTGGTGAAGTGATACGGGTGAAACGCCATGGGGCGATGTTGACTCCCAACGGAAGGACTTGCCACTCGAACCGACGATCGTTGATGGTGAAACGAAGGAATCGCCGATGACGAGGATGAATGGGTATATGGAGATATGCGTCTTGCAAATCGGTGGAGGCCAACCAATCCCGGTGATGTACGCGGGCCCGGATCGATGAGACTGACGTCATCTTGAAATGAGGCGGCATGGCCAGATGAAACTTGTTGAACCGCTTGATCGATGATCATCCGCATTTGGTCCGAATCTTTCTTCGGGACAAGGAATACATGACTGTAGAACCCCACGCTGTTTCCGGCATGCGGAAGCTCTCTGATGGCACCTTTGGCTATAAGCGTGGCGACAGAGGAAAGAAGCGTCTGACCGTGTCCTGCGGGAACTGGCAACAGCGAAGGACGAGGCCGAGAGATGAGTCTGGGCTGGGACTGAAAGTTGAAGAGGAAACCATTCTTCAAAGTCTTGAGAATCCATTCGTCGTCTGTTATGAACTGCCAATTCTCCCAGAAATGTTGTAAACGGCCGCCGACGACCTGATGACTGAAAGGGTGGAAGGCGGGAAGATGAAAATCTCTGGAATGAGGATGGGAGCTGGAATACGGATAGTCACTTGTTGGAAGCACCCCTTCCTCTGGAAAATTCCCCACGGGTGGAACGACGGCCACGGCCTTGTGGAGGTTTGTCGAAGCCACGAAAATTACCCCATGGAAAAGCGTCACGTTGGGAAGGCTTGGATACCCGATAGCGGTTAGGTTTCCGGTCAACGGAAAAAGCAGGACGCCGAGCCGCAGCAGAAATCAATCCAGAAATCCGATCCTCACGAATACTAGGCATGACGGACTCGATAGCATTATTGAAGACAAACTTAGAGGATAACGGCTGATGTAATAGTTGGCCTTTCACAAAGTATGGAACGTCAGACTTGACATACTGAAGCAATGCTTTACGCTGAGCTTGAAGAAGCGAAACATAGGAGAAAGCACCCGCCTCAATGACATGACGGTTAGCTATATTGAGCATGTCAATGAAAGCTCGTAAGTAGGCAAGACGACCAGGAGACAAACAAGCCGAACCATCATCCTGAAGTAAGGCAGGATCCAAAGTAATCCGAGAAGTAGCCAACAAAAACCAATCCGAGAAAGATGTAATACGTTGAATTGCCAGCAACATCTCCATAAGATTATCGAGAACTTTGGTAGGAACCCCGATAGAAGTTGATTTAGAAGATTTCGAAACCTGACACAAATCACGATCACGTTTGGGAGGTTTGTCGGGAAGGACGTTATCATGAACTTTGTAAAATGAAAACAAAGGCTTCTTAAACTTGTTGTCATCCTCCAACTGACGATGAAAAGCACAACAATTAGACTCCCACGCCGGAGAAGGCGCACACGTGAGGGGTGTCTTCGAAGAAGCAGACGTGAACGCGGAGGAAGCCGCTGTCGGACATTTAACCCGAGATGATGAAGAGACAGCATTAGTAGAAACGGCCATGTCAGGAACGAGAGCCAAAAGAGCCGCCATCTTGTCTGAAAAAAGGCATCTTAGACGAATTCTTCGAACTATCAGAAGAAGATGAAGAATCTTGACTATCAGACGAAGACGTCGAAGCAGGTTTGGGAGAACAAACGACGGGCCGACGGCGAGATGTAGCCAATAACCGATCAAAAGACTGATCAAGAAAAGGAGTCTGCGACTGACGAACTTGACGACCCCGACGGGGAGGTGAGGAAGAACGACGTGCCAAACTGCGTGAAGGCGTACGGGAACGTCGAACAGGAGTACGAGAACGGCGTACCGGAGAACGGGAAAGCCGTAAAGAAGTACAAGGACGTTTAGGTGTACGAGACCGACGAACAGGAGAACGAGAACGACGCACGAGTGTATGGGAACGACGTACAGGTGTATGAGAACGACGAGACGGCGTAACGGAATGTCGAGGCGGAGTAAGAAAACGACGTATAGGTGAACGAGACCGTGAACGGCGTTACGATGTACAAGAACGTCGTTTAGAAGCACGGGAAAGACGAAGTGACGGGTCAACAAACGTAGAAACCGGAGGCTGTAAACCTGCAATTTGAAAATTCAGAGTAGAGTCTGAACGATCTTCCATAGTCTGAAAGGCTGCTTTTGTTAAAACAGCAGAAGAAGAACGAGATTTAAGCCGCGAAGGCGAAGTTGACATGCGATGATGTTTTCTCTTTTAGATAGAACCGGACCGAGACAGATCGTCTGACAAAAGATTCGGTGAAATGACACGCGGTGAAGCAGAAATCTTTTGTTCGTCAATAACAACAGAGCGACCAGGCCGACCCGACCTGGATACAGAATCCTTTGTTGTCACGGACAAAGAAACAGGTTCGTGCACAGCCACTCCAGACAAGGTTTTACCAGGAGAAACCACACTGTCTGGACTACAATTGCTATCTTCCCGTGCAACGGTACCACTAGGCGGAATACGAATCGACGACAATGACATAGCAGGGCTTTTAAGTCTATGCGATAAATCCAAATTAGAACCTGCAAGGTCCTCATTAAATTTGAAATCTGCGACTAAAGCAATCTCACTTTGCCGTCTATCGTCCGCAGATAATGCAGGGCCTTCAGTAGAACGTAATACATACGCACGCCGCGCCTGGGCATAATTCCTCCAGGCTAAATCGTCCCAACATAGACACTGTAAACACGTGGACTGACGGTAACACAGGTGCCCTTTACATGAGAAACAGACCGTGTGAGCATCCAAACTATTCCAAAACTGCCCACACGAGCGACATGAATTAGAATATACGGGAACAGATATCTCAGACATAATGTCTAAGAAATACTAGCAAAATACTAGTTTAGCAGAAGTACAACCGAAGTCAAACCAACTTCGGTTTCTCAGGGAAAGAGGTATTTGTCTTCCAACCAATCATAACGACATACCAAAACTATACTGGACTCCCAAAATGCATAAATCACCATACAAAGCTAGATTCATAGCTGGTTCTAGAAGCTGCTCCACCAAGCTTCTTTCAACCCTATTGACGAGGGCCCTTCAGGAGGTAAAAGCATTTTGGGAAAGGTATTGCGCCACTATTTCTAAGAACTCTGGCGTTGAATGTATGTGGATATTGAAAAACTCAAAATGTCTTACGGCAGAACTTGATACTAAAGGTCACATACCGTACAGACATGTATCCACATGGGATTTCTCTACTCTCTATACTACAATCCCTCATCAGGACCTTATTCTAAGTTCATTAATAGTATCTGTGTTCAAGAAAACTGATCGTAGATATATTAATGTCGGAAGCAATAAAGCATTCTTTAGCTCTACTACATACAAGAGATATCATTCATGTGATGTTTCTTTGTTTATAGAGTTGCTTGAATTTCTCATTAAAAATATTTATGTGAAATTTGGCAACACAATATATCAGCAGCATATAGGTATTCCAATGGGTACTAATTGTGCACCCCTGTTGGCTGACCTGTTTCTGTTCTCTTATGAATATGACTATATGCAGGCGCTTTCAAAAACCGATCCATTCAAAGCCCGTTCCTGCTCATTCACCAAACGCTATATAGACGATCTTCTCAGTGTGGATAATCGCTATATAAATGACGCAGTGAAGGATATATATCCACCTTCACTGGATTTGAAGGAAACTACAGACAGCCCTACAGGCACATCATATTTAGATCTATATCTCTATAAAAATGAAGCGGGCATTCTCTCTCGTCGACTTTATGACAAAAGAGATGATTACAATTTCGACATCGTAAACTATCCCTTTCTGGATAGTAATATTCCAGTGGGACCTGCATATGGCGTATACATATATCGCTTAGTAGCATTTGCTAGATCCTGTGTTAAATGTGACGATTTTAATCAACGTCACAAAACATTGTTACAGAAACTTATAAAACAGAGCTATTCCATCAAACGCCTCCACTCAAAGTTTCTCAAATTTGGCGATACATGTCGCATGCTGATAAAAAAAAATACGAACGTAGCGTGCAAGATCTATGGCGCTACGTTTCGTAACTTGTGTCTAATTCCGCTTAACCCGGGGGCTAGGGGCCGTATGAACTCATGTACTTCAAGATCCTCATGGTACCCATATGAACAGTCACAATCAAAGCGTGGCTGAGATACATCATTCTTTAGATGACGACTTTACACCGAATTATGGATTAAGAATACTGATCAGCGATACGGATTTGATATTTTTGGAACATCATGATGTCTTGCCGGCATCATTGAAAACTGTTAACCGCTTCTCTCTTGCAGGAAACGTGCCTATGTTTATGTATACTATGATTGTCTTTTTGAATTTGGTGCTAATACTGTTATATGGAATATGGAATAGGTCTTTGGATTATGGACGCGGATATTCTCTAATGGACGACGGCTGAATTATGGATGACGGACTAGACGCTTGTAACCAAACCAGCACTATAGGACACTCTTGATATGCAACCACTCGAGAGCAGGTACAAATAGAGAAAGAGGAATTTTTAGGATTGTGCAGGGCTTAAGTTACCTAGCTGGGCTGAGAGAGCTCCCTAAGGGGAGACAACTTTTCGTTTTTAACTATTTGTATGGATGCTCCTAAAGGGAGATAAGCATAGCAACAGCAGGTGAAGATTTGAGACATAAATCTTGTTTTTCTGAACAGATTCCAATTGATTAGGCAAATTGACATTTGATCTACCATACGCCTGGCCGTATACAAAAACAAATCGACTTTCCGGGATTTAGCATAGGATTATGGAACAGTTACATCAAATGCGATAGTCGGAAGGTTGTGATCGTTAGGTTCGTGATAACTAGGTTCTGTTATGGTAATTGTGGGAAAATATTTAGCACTCCAAACAATGATTAAGATTCTCTGGGGGGATCCTTGGAGGGGGGTGGGGGGTTCAGCTGACCTCAAATTCCTTCCAATCAAAATTTAATGTACTCAGCTGGACAAAACCTTCTACTCGTTACTCACTGGTGATACCGGATATATAAACATATGATCCAAAACAGACCGGAAATATTGCTCAACTTGCAACTACCCCACCCATATATTCACCACTAAATCGAGTTCTCGGCGTTCAACGTATGTTTTAATCTAGTTAAATCACCTTATGTATAATCGTCAGAAGATCGATTCAAGATTACTTTCACAAAAACTGTCACTATCACGTCAATACCTACATAATGATGGACCAAACTATTATGAAGCCCTTTCAGCATGAACAAGCGGGGACGTTTATCTAAAATAAATGTCGTGACCTCAAATGATCAAAATTTCTAAAGAGTCGAATTGCTGAAAGCGTTAAAGGGAATAACTATCTCGGGGTAACACAATGCTGCCACATATATCTGTATACACCTACATATATTTGAACTCCCCAACTCCATGTTTCCAAATACACTGATTTCCCAGAATTTAGAACCAAATTATAGGCGATTTACACGTCCTTGTTGCATGATAGCCCGATGGTGTATAATGTTTAATCTTGCTTCAAATTGATTAGGCCAACACCACCATATTGATTTCACAGCTCTTTCAGCACGAGAATTGAAAGCATTATTTTTCATGTAAAGTGAAATTCATGACCTTTTGACCATGTTGACCTCAGTTCCCAATAACTCTAACTGATGTCCAATTGCAAGACTCGTCGGACCTGGGCAGTGCAATAACATCAAATATATTAGCATACACCATACATAATGAAGATTTTTCTAAAGATTGGAGCACAAACCACCCCCTCTAAAATATGACATCAGAGCAAATTTCATCGAACAACTCCACATTACAGTATTTCCCCTCTGCCTGAAAGGTTCATCTAGATAGGTACTATCAAACGATAGGCTGCATTTCTATCTTCTACTGTGTAAGATCGTATGTAATTGAACGTTTAAAGGGATACCCTAGAGATCACATGTCAAAAATTTGAAAGAAATAAGAAAAAAAATCTTTAAACTTTGGTACTAGTTTCATTAAAATATTGGTTCATACTCCATGTAAGAATCACGAGATAATGCATACAATAGCCAACTCTGGGGATACAATAGCCAAGTGTGGGGACAACAATGCGTCTAGACTTGAGCCTTTTCAGCTGCACAAAGACTCGGACAATAGCCTCCTACATGAAGTATCTACCAAAATATTCCACTCGGTTGTCGAGTTATGGCTGTTTGAAAACCGCCAAGCGCTGTTCAGACAACTTCAGCAGTGACGTCACGGCAGGAACAAGTCGAGCGGCCGTCTTGATTTCTGCATCTCTTAGCCTACATATCGCCATTTTACGCCTCTCCAAATTTGTCAATTTTAAGTCATCTAGAGCTTTTTAATTCAAAATGCCACGACGGTGTGTCATGGGAGGGTGTAGTAACGCTACAGCTTGTGGTGTGAGTCTCCACCAGTGGCCAAAAGACGAGAATATAGGTAGAACTTGGACGAAGTTTGTGAAGACTACGAGAGCATGGACGACCGGCCCCGCTGAAGTACACAACAATCTGTTCTGCACACTTTGATCGGGAGGCCACATTTGAAGAGCTGAGCAGCGTCGCTATCGAGCTTGGATACGTTTCAAAGTTAAAAGTCACAGCCATACCAACCATCAAGCCACTGAATAGAAGAGACAGAGGAAATCAGGAGAATGAAAATGCTCCAAATTCGATTCGGTCTGGAATCATGACTTCGCCTTCGGCCGTTGATGACGGACACGGAACAGGGTCGGCCTATATGCCCGCATCGACGGCTGCCGTCTCCGGGCGGACGTTTTGCTGCTCACGCTCTCCTCGCCTCAGCGAATTCGTCGGTGTTCCACTCGGGAGCAGAAAACCGAAGTGGATTCATGAGCTAGTTCGACATGTTGAAATTTCAATTTATCGGTATATCTGTTTGAAATAGTGTAATTGTGTACAAGAAATACGAGATCGACAATACAATTGTCCAGAATATGTGCAATTAAAATAACTTCTCTTGCACAAATACTAAACTGAATCGTGTACGTGTTCATTTTTATAGAGTTTTATCAATGGTTTGCGTTCATTTTGTATCATAATTGTTCAGTACTGATATTTTTTCACTGTATTCTATTTTTTCTTGGTTATTTTATTTATATATAGATATTCATATAATAACATATGACATGTACGATAATAAATATTCGGTTGAAATACATGCCTAGTCTAGTTCATCTCCGATTGCGTGTCGGTGTCCGATGTCGACTCGTCAACAGGCTGGAATTGATAAGGTACAATGTGAAAATGCTCATTTGTAACGATCCGCCAGTGCACAGCGGTAGGGTTGAGGGGGCGAAACTCTTTGAGTGAATTATGGCGTTGTCTTGAGTCTACATAATGACCGGACAGTATACTGCCTAGCATGAATATATATTATATATAATCAGTCCGGTAAACGTACGAAGTCCGGTAACCTTACCAACTTAATTATCGAAATTCCCACGAATTTCATTTCTGAAAACAATAACAATGCTGTTGTTGTTAATGTTTAACCACTTCCCGATTGTTTATTTTCACGCGAAAGTGGTTTTCCATCAGCTGAATATGCAACGTTTACGTTATATATTTGGCGACAACCTCTCTTAGTTTCCCCACAAACTAGACGACAAATAGAGGTATGTATACAATTTTCCGTTTTTCATTACTTGAATTTCTCTCAAAATTTCGCTAATTAAACAATTTTTTGCGTAAGGTTTAATATGTCTATAATCGTTTGATATGTGTCGAAATTCTTCCGTTGAGAGCGAAAATGGAGTCTAAGGGAGATATAATAATTAATTTTACTTCTTTGTTACTGATTTTGGTAACTCATAGATTTAATTTCGGTTTGTTATCAAAACATTTTCATTGTCGTAATTTACTGAACTTATCTTAAACCTATCTTGGAATCATTGTTGTAGGGTGAACAGTGTTATATGGTGACTAACACCTATGTTTTATATTTTCTCTCTCCTGAACAGTGGTTTCATGTTGTTGAGATCTAAAAAAAACACTACTATATTTTAAGTTAAATATATGGCTTCTTCATATGATAGTCAGTGTTCAGTTCATTCGGTGTAGATCCTGGTACTTGACCGAATATCACTCGTGTGCATTATTAATCTGCTCAGAAAGTACAGCTGTGTGCGCGCTGATGCGTGTTTCGCGTACTTTTGAAATCTTTTGAAAGGAACGAGGTACGCCTCTACCTGTATGCACAGCACAAAAGACCTCATATTGAGGTCAAACACCATAGTCATATCAGAGTATATTATTCTCATGTGAGTGTGTGTAGAGAACTGCTACATGTAAAAAGGTGATATCACACATCTGGAGATTTAGTATGAGAGAACTGGCAATTCTCCTCAATGGATACCAAATTAGCATTATTGAAGATATTTATATTTTTCCTGGGTTTAACCACCTTAAGTTTCTCCGGTAAGTGTAACTACTTTTAGTTTATTGTATGACCGGTTCATAAGGTATAAGGCAGAGACCGACACCTCAGATCTATGTGCCATTCAAAATATTGTGTTTTGATTATTTTCGTTTTATACACATGTGAAATTGGTGCTAACTGTCATAAAAAAAATAGGTCTTTCGATTATTGACACGGAAATTCTGTTATGGACGACGGCTGAATGTCGGGTTTTCTGCTGAGAAGTCTGAGTAATCATATTTTGTTCCATAAAAAACATATTGCCGTCATCGATATATCAAAATTGACAAAACTATCGGATTTATAGACCGATACATAAGAAAACACCGCGATAAAGAATATTTTTTTTCTAAACAGAAAGATCACATTGAAATTTCATAATGAGCTGCTGGATGATGTGTAAGCATGGAAAGAATGTTCAGTTTTGAGATTGGTCGAACGGTTCGGCGGTCATATAGGATGACGTCATTTTCACAATAAAAAACATCTCCCAATCATTTGAACCGATCAATACGTAACTTGGCATATATGATCGATGAACTTGGGTCATACCAGCGTGGTTATTAAACTTCGTCTGGTAAGAAAATGAGGTATGGTAGCACTCCATTTCCAGCTAACACTCTGCTACTACAGTCTGTCCTGAGTGGGGGCGAACACGCGACCCTTGTGCCGACAGTCGAACCTCTCTGACCCACTCGGGCAAGGAATCACTCTACCAAATACTGTGTTTAAAATCTAGTTATTCTTCGCATATGCTTCGCACATGCGCTTGTTTTACCTAGCAGAACTATGACGTCACCTGGTTTGTGATTGATAGTTCCTGCTCTTCTCCCCTGCATACCGCTCTTCAGTGCCAGAGGGAGAATTGGGTATGCGGTAAACCCAGGAAGCGAAATATCCCCTGTTTTAGTACTGAATAAGTAATAGACTGTTGTAGCAGTTTCTTACCCCATTTTAGTATGCTTTCATACCTGAGAAAATATGACCGCCATGGAATACGGAGGTAGTTTTCACATGTTATATTTGGCGGCGTATGTAGAAAACCTTGGCACGTGTGGCAATCTTTATTCACATTTCCCACTATTCCATTCCTGGCAACCAGTATGGCGCTAATATAACCAGGGCGCTATCCTCAATTAACCGAGATGATAGCCATATTTGTCAGTTGAATGGAACTATTGCGGCTATTATTCCTTTTAGTGTTATTACAGATTACTATATAAACAGACGGCCCCTGCTGCCATGATAATATAATGAAGGAGTTGACTGACACTGATTATCACTGAGAAAGCCGCATGCGGTCAAAAGGTTCAAAATTCGATATTTCTTTATGTATTATTATTAAGACGTGGTTCCTTGAGGGCAATATAAATGAATGCTTCATGAGTAGATCTTATTTTATGACAATAGCAAGTGTCAGATCCGACATTCAATATTCAACCGTCGTCCATAAAATAATTTCCGCGTCAATATTCGTACCACAGTTACCAACAATTCCAAACACCAAATTTCGTCTCACACCCCGAAAACTGGGACATGCTGTGCTATGTCAAGTACAAACATGATAAACCTGTCTTGCGCCCATCGTTCAAGAAATCAATGCATCTATCGATAGCATGTGATGACATTTTCACATCTGGGTTCCAACTTGTTAAACTAATATAGAGCCTAAAATTACCAGAAGCGGTTGATGGTTAACTTTCAATATCTCAAAACGAAAGGTTCGTTAAAATGACATATCTGCTTTCTGTGATGAATAATTGTTTTGGTATCATTAACTACATAGTAACCCAAGATTCCATGTGACCATTCATGGATGTCTACAAGGCATAGCAGCTACAATAAAGAAAGGAATACCAATATAAATTTTCAAAAGTTCTTTTCAACCTACACTAAGAACCGTGGTGTTAGAGATTATCTGATCCATGTCCTATTTTGATTCCAGAAGACATAAAGATTTCCGATGCATGTAATGGAGATAGCAATCTCGTCGAGTGTGATGATAAAATGCCAACTATCCGTATAATGGAGGTTAGACAATATTATGACGGTTGTCCTCCTGAAACAGGTGGAATTATCCGTCCTGATCCTTCTTGTTGCACTCACAATGACACGAGGTTGTACATAACATGTAGGGAAAATGATGTTCGCAGCCTTCAAGCCAAATGTCGTCGAAGTAGCAAATGTGATCTGCGCCTTGGAGCACAAGACAAGTTGGAGAAACCATGCCAGTCATCACGACTTGACAAAAGTTTCGTGTGGAGCATAAGATATATCTGTCGTCGAGGTAAGTTTGGTTTCATATCTGGCATTTCAAGTTGGCATTTTGGTAAGAAACTATTAGAAAGGTCAAACTACATGATCCATAGATTCGCTACCTTAGAAAATCGGTAAAATATAACAGATTTAAATGTAGTGAAATATCTCAACGAGCATATCATTTATTGAAAAGTGGTATAAAACTTGCTCGGTATCCAACCGGTTCATCACGGCTCGCAGATCACATAGAATAGAAAGAGGCACGAGACGGTCTTTTGATATGGGTTCTGAGTCTAGCTCTAAAGAGGACCCACTTCCTTGCTGTGTAGGACACTATTCTCATCAAGGTCCACGACTACGATACAGAAAGAAGAAAACTCAAATGCTGCTTGAAATCTCACTGACGGTATACAATCGGTACAAAAATAGTGTTAGACTTTGAGCTAACTACCTCCCCCTCCCCCCCCTCTCTTCCCACTCCCTGGGGGATTTTACAGACAATGCTTTTCTGAAAGCCCAACTTATTACTTGTTGAATAACGCTTGTTTGCACTTTGGGCACGGCGGCGTTTGCCATTTAGAGCCTTTTAACGTTGGGTACCGCTAATCTTCAAAATTGAGTGATAAAGATTGAGGGTATGATTATGGCTATAATTTCATCAAACTGTAACATGATTGGTGTCATCAGATACATGGATGAATAATTCCTAACATAGTATACGGTTTTGACTGATATATCCGAAATTGGTACGTGGATCGGACGTCATGACGTCACTGAGTATATAATGCATACTTTTTGCTACCGCTGACAGAGGATCAGCCAACTGAACGAAAGTGTGATGAAAAATATTATGATCGCATTATGTGTTGGAAACTGGTTGATGTAAAGTGGCAATTGAGGTACAACCAGGCAATATTTCCACTTCTGGCCATTAACGTTATGCATGACGTCACAGACACCGTGTGAGAGCAAGTTCGCCTAATTCCTTATTCATTGTTCTTAACGTAACTCCAAACGGAAAAATAAAAAAATATATATAATTTGTTGGCTTCATAGCTCAAATTATTGGACCTACTTTGAGCTTATTTACATAATATTCTGTACAAAGGGTAGATTCAGCATTGGTAAATCCAAATTTGGTGGTCATGCGAGTCTATCGACATTTTTCTCACCAAATTATCGAGGCGTCAAATATGAGGCATTTGGCTTACCGCAATTTACACATTCATCGTGTTTGAGCTATTCCGGGTCAATAACCTAATATTTCGGACTATCTTGAGTCAGTTTTGTACTTTTCTGGGAGAAACACCATGGACAAATTCAAAATGGCGGCCATTATATGTTGTCTGGACTCAGTATGAGCCATTTTGCATAACTTTCCATGGGGACAACAAGGAACAATTCAAAATGGCTGTCATATTAAGGGGTAATCTGATATTCACGTTTCCCTTCCAATTTCCGTACATTTTGACCTTAAAAATACACATTAGTTGCATTGAAGCTACTTTACCCCAGTGCTTATCATTTTGCTGCGTTTTCCCCGGCCAAGCCACGAAGTCATCCGATATGGAGAGAGAGAGAATTAAATTTTAACGTCGCGTTCAGCAATATTTCAGCTATATAGCAACGATCAAAGAAAACGCCAAGCATTCCAACAAAAAACAAGTCAACAACTTAGCAACCCAGAAGTAACCAACACAACACACCAAAAAGCATGCACATACACTAAAACTTATGTAACAAACCGACTTCCTCCAAATAACCTAAAATATATTCTTTCACCCGACTAAAAAGAACTTCTATATAGCTGCTTGATAAAAAAGAATCTCTTAAAATCTCTTAGAATCTATACAGTCGATCAGAATATGTTTCACGGAGAGATCTTCGTGGCATGGAATACACCTTGGGGCTGGTTCCTTTTTTGTAAATGCTCGTGAGTTCATCGGGTATGGCCGATTCTATATCGCCTGATCATGACTTGATCGAAACGTTTCTGGCTACTCAGATGAATACATTCTATAGTTTTTTGAAAGTCATGAAGTTTGTTATTATCCACAGCATCCAATAAAGATTGAAATAGCTTTCTCACATAAGCACTGATAGAGGGTCTGAAGTCGCTATATGAGATCTCAACAGGATCAACCTCATTATCTAGAGATGCCTTAACCATTTCGTCAGCGTCATGCCGTTTTATTTTATTTTCATTATGTCATTTTTTCATCTCAGAGCCATCTAGAACATTTATAACTACATTTCTGTGCTTGCTTCATCTCATTTTCTACCATAACGGCAAAGAATGTATACGTCAAAAGCAATCGTCTTCATAACATAGTTTATTTATGGAGACGCGCAACAACCGTCAGTCGGTCTGAATAAATGGCAACATATTGCAACACGAAATGCTGCAGTCACCCTGATTCTCCAAGAATGGACTGTATCTAGCTGAACAAACAGAATAAATATGCCTGAATTTGTAATTGATTAAGGCTTTTCGACTGATGGATATACGATTATTCAAGATACATTAAATGAAGAAATACCAATGGTTGGCAATGACAGCCATATTAGAAAAAAATTTCTAACAAGGCAGATTCTACACTTGTCCTGGGACGTGTTGGCATAGGCGACGAATAATGAACGTGTTGTGTGAGAGAGGGGTAACATTGTCCTAGTTCTTAAGGGGGGATAATACCTGAAAAATAACTTTCCTTCATAAATTTGTAATAATTCCTGAAATAATTAAAGTATCCCATTGAAATTTTCACAGATGATAGACATGGCTGTAAGTGTTTCAAAAAAGGTAGCAAGAATGACATAGGTTCAACAGAGGAGTGTAAAATAATGGTGTGAACTTACCGAATTGGACTGTCAATGGTTCAAGCAGAAGGATAATACAAGAATTATTTACAAGTGGCATAAAACACAGATTGGAAGGTTCCAAGAACTCTTCAACAGTTGGTTATTTGAGTGAGGAAACAGAAGTGAAAAACAAAACAGGACATAACAGGAAGTGAAACATTGGAGGTCACCATTTTGTTGTTGGGACTTCTTCAAACAACCTCATGACTGTTAATGAATCTAAATTAACCCCTGTCAATGAAAGAGAAGGAGATGGGAATGCCCATGTCCATGTACACTAAATTTAACATAGTTAAAAGGGTTAAAATTGGACATGTTTTCCCATAATACTGCTTGCATTCCCTACATGGAATATCTACTATCATAACAATACAACAACGTACTTCAGAGACTGCAGTTGTAAACATGAGTTCAAGACGCATAATTCATTTTTAGTGCTTGGCACAAACATAACATAGGACAGAACTGTTTCATACAACTTAGAACACATCATGCTCACCTTCTACCACATAATATCTCCATAATCTTCAAGAAAGAAACCACTTCACCAATTTCTGTGCGTTGTTGTTGTTGTTCGGTGCTCCCCTTTGCGCAGGTCAGCAGGAAGTGCAACCAAGCCACTACAAATTGCTAACTCCGCAATGATCGGCACGTCCGGGAAATAGTCCCTAAATGAAATAGTCATTATTGCAGTTTCTAAACACCACAAACGAAGGAATATATCTTTTATCTTGTCATTGTAATACGGAACACAATATCCATTTCGAACAATGTAGAAACATATTCTTGAAGAGGTTGGCGTATGAAACTCCACACAGAGAACTGTTCCCATCACTGCCCCATCACAGCTAAGGACGGGGAACTTATTTTGAACATGTGGAATTTTGCGTGAAGAACAGGTCAACATTTCAGTTCGTTCCTCGCACCTGTGGTTTCGGCAAGTATGTCACACGTAATTTGAAGTCGTACACTTCATTATTCAATAGTTGCCATTCGTCTGTCTTTTCTGTAGATTAAGCAATTCTCGCCCCAAAAAACAACAACATTGCGTTCCAAATGAAGTACCCATAATTCCAGATGAAGATCGTGTCGGATAGGGTGTCATGAAAGCATAGATTGGAAAAGCCTCCACTTTCAACAGTTTCCAGATTGTAGTTTTCACTGTGTCGTGGGTATTTCACACATTCCACTTGTTTTATCACTTTATTGTTTTATCTATTGTTATAATGAGTATCGTAAAATGTATGTAGTGCATACTCTAAGCATATTTCAATTGTCAGTTCTGTTGGTAGTTTTTGAAGGCCTGTAGGTTTCACATCGTTGGGATAGTTCCCCGAATTGCTACGTATTTGACCTTCTCATAGACGTGTCTGGTAGATGTGAAAGTTTGAAGAGAATATTCCAATAATTTTTCCATTTATTTCACATTTTTCAAAGCGCTCTGTAACAAAAGTTCAAATTATATTTCAGGTACTATCCCCCCTTAAAAGTAGCTATACCAGATCGAAACTGTAACCACGTAAAGATATGTAAAGACCTGATTATGTAACAAAGATCTCACATTGGGCATTACATTTATGAATACAAGCGTCCAGTCCGTCATTCAATATTCAACCGTCGTTCATTAAAGAATTTCTGCATCCATAATCCAAATACGTAATTCATATAATAGCATTTGCACCAAATTAAAGGAATAAATCATAATATACATACAACTAGGCTAGTTTCCTGCAAGAAAGAAGCGGTCAACAGTTTTCAATGATGCCAACGAGACATCATGATGTTCCAAAAATATCAAATCTGTATCGCTGATCAGTATTCTTAATCCATATCATTGTATTTGTAAAGCCGTTATCTACAGTATGATGTACATGTATTTCAGTCACGCTTTAATTGTGACTGTTCATATGCACATATGATCTTGTAATACATGGGTTACTACGACCCCTAGCCCCGGGTTAAGCGGACTTAGACACAAGTAACGAAACGTACCGCCATAGATCTTGCACGCTACACTCGATTTTTGCTATCAGCATGCGATAGGTATCGCCAAACTTGAGAAACTTCGAGTGGAAGCGCTTGATGATATAGCCCTGTTTTATAAGTTTCTGCAATCCGATACGAGCAATGTTATATGCAGTAGGCTGCTCGTTGGGGGTACATTGCATTCTAAATGCAGCGCCCCAATTAATGGTTACCGCAAATGTGTGTGAAAAACAAGCGCGAGAGATATAGAGAGGGGGATAGAGAGAAAAAGAGATTGAAAGTCGCGCTCAGTAATAACTGCAAATGTGTCGATGATGCTTTGACGATATATGTTGAAAATGTCACCTGCGGTACTATCAAATATTGCAGGAAGATATTGAATGAGTTTTGAAGAAATCGATTACAACACAGATATCCTGGCAACCCACTTAACATTGCGTCTAAAGTAAACGTTGTAAAGTATTATAAAATATTATAAAATATTAAGTCGCATTCATCACCACGGAGATCCCTAGGATGGTAAAGAGTCACTTCTGTATTTCCACTATTCTGTTTTTTCTCCATCAAAATCTCATTTGGTATTAGTTTCCTTTCAGACACATACGAAGACCTTGGACGCTTTGTAATTATAATTGATTAATATCTCGAGACTGTAAACATCTGATTCAATCCGACGACCAACTGTTTCTTCTCTTTTCAACAGATTGTATACCTGGCTGTCTTAGTTCCGCGTTTGCAATTGTGCTCGGAACGACTTCATCAGAGACCGACGTCATGGTTACGGAAAGCGCTTCAATCACCTCAGGTAAAACTTTTTAATATACATTATAACAGTGACTTAATTGAACAATTCCATTAAAACTGAACATCTATTCAGGATTGAAGAAATCTCAAAAATGCACAGCGGGTCAAAATTTCCTTGACCGATTTTATATACATGTAATATGAGCATGCTCTCTTCTGAAAGCCTCCGTAATCTGTTGACCTCTCCTACATGTAAGTAGTTGCAACACGTTGAATGGACCATGGTTGTATTGTTATGGCTGACATATACATGCATATAACACCTAGAATTAGGACTTGATCTGCTTTATTGACATGCAAACATCATACACCATATTAAATGTGCCACAAAAAACATGCTTGGTGTAATTATTACTGTATATGTTTTTGTAGGACAATACATTGCGCGATAGAGCAAACTCGATAGACTGGTCAATATAATGCATTCTAATACCTTTTTCGAAGCTGACATTTGTTAGTCAAATATTATATTGATTGTATAGATCTGGAAGTTCGATTGAAATTCCTGTGCATCAAATCCAGCATCTCCTAATTTCGCCACCATAACTACGAGTAATGACCAACAGTAAATTCCAAATGAGGATAGCGCCTGAAAGGAAGCGATGGGGTCCAGTAGTGGTCTGCTAGTACTCTAGACTGGTGGGTGACCATGAACATTACTCAGAGGAGGGGGGGGGGGGAGTACACTTCCTCGTCGCAGATTCCGGTGTCCTGAACTTTCCGGTATTCCTGCATTGCGAATCGTGAAAATGTTGAATTTATTTGGTAATATTATAGTCTCATTCTTTGGTAATATACCATTTTTTGGATATATATATCAGTTCAATTTTTCTTCACATTTATAGACGTCAGATCCGACAAACATTATCCTACGCTCATACTATTCAGCTTGTATCACTGACGTCCCTACTCTCCTTGTTGTGATACAAGCTGTTTATCAGCGTAACATTATCCAGCCGCCGTTCAAAAATGAATTTCCTCGTCAATACAGGAAATATTCTTTGCGTACGACAGTTAACCCCAATTCCAAATTTTGCATAAAATACAGATTTTAAAAAGCACGAAAGACGATTTCCTGCGAGAGAATTGGAGAGTTTCCAGCAATACATCGCCATGTTCTTATCACTTACCAGTGTAGTTTTTAATGAATTTGCGTTGGGGTGGACCAATTGTCTTATGAATTACATATTTTAATTATGGATGCAGAAATTCCTTATGCATGATGACTGGCTTCTTAATATCGCGTCTGACGCTTGTATTGAAGTACGAGGAAATCATTTTCAACTGACCATTCTCCATATCTTCTTCTATTTCCAGCTACTACAACCTTCACACAAGATGAAAGCACTATTGCTTTAAATGGTCCAGGACATACATTAGGTAAATTTGGAATACATGTCTCATCCGAGCATTGGCCATTTCATTTGGGTTTTAATTTCAACACTCAACGTTAAAATGTAGGAGCTTATTAATGATATTGTCAATAAATTTACTTCCCGTGTGGGAGTAATACAAAAATATCCAAACTAAGACGAAAATATTTCGTAACCTCAGTACTGACATGGAAAAATCCTTGAGTCTATGTGAAGGCTAAGAATTTTTTTTGTGACTGAAAGTGTCTGGCTCATATCTTCTAACCCAGCTAGGACATCAGGGAGAAATCTCCGACCGTAGTTGCAATAGAAAAACATATGAGAAGGCATGCAAGACCCCAGGACATTCTTAGCCATCACAGCGGTGTAAAATGAGCAGTGCTTTTCTTCTGTTCAATGTTCTATTGCGGTCATTAGTAGCCGGACAATACCTTTTTTTCCCCGGCAAATGTCCATGACTGATCGTCTTATTTTTGTAGGAACTGTTGGAATAGTCGGTGTGACTTTGGGAGGCCTTTTCTTTATGTGTGCATGTGTTTCTGGTGCCATTTACTTAGTCTTCCGAAAGAGGTAAATATGGTTAAATGCAACATTGAAAGTGAAAGTGATTCATGTGTTTTTTTGTATCCCAGACACGCTATTATTATAGCTGTACATGTGGGCATCTTAAATGACATGACCCCGCGGTCCCTAGCACGGACTTGAGTGGTATTAGATACAAATATTTCAGAGCGACGATGTAATAGCCCTATCAAGTCAGTTGTTAGAAAATAATGAGATATGTGACCGCCAGAACATGTAACACATTTAACACTATATATTACTTGAGAAATAACGATATATACTAAACAATGAACCACTCTCCTAGTTAATAATAAGTTGGTGGCCATTACCATATTTACTTAGATATGTCTGTGTATATGCATTCTAATAATTGAATGTAAGAATGCAGGCAGTATTTCCAATGCCTTTGATAAAAACTCCCCGAGAAAATGTAACGTCCGAATACTGATGACTAGATGTCCGTTGTGTTTCATTCTCTATCCGGATCATCATGAACTGCGTTATATTTGATGGCATCATGTTTATACATTCTTAGTACATGTACGTTGCATCCAACTGCATCGTCAGAATTTCTCACTTCAGGTAGGTCGGATGGTATTTAAAATTTGCATTTCTCATATTTTATTCTGAAGGCATTGGCAACACTTAAGACTATTCGTTTTATGAGATATGGCAGTCGTTTTTCTATTAGACTTGTTTCATGACAGAACGCCTGCAAAACGTGAGCGATGAGTTTTTCAACAAAGTTTCGTTTACAAGTCGTCTGTGAATTGTTTTTGATAGCATTATTTTATCATTATTATATCATGTGTACTTCCATGTTCAGTGCTCCTCGCAGATCACCAGCCGTTCGACCAAGTTTGAGTATTACCGACACAGATACTCTGAAAAAGCCTACACCATGTTTGTATATCTATGATACAGTCGGCAGCATGAGGCGGTGTCAGTAAGGTTTTAAACTAACATGATACGGTAGTCAGCCATGGTGATACTATTGGTATTATCAGGTTGGATAATATATATTTAATGGAATATACGAAACAAATAATTCAATTTATCAAATATATTAATAATCATTTTGACTAGAAAGATTAATACCCCCTCTCGTTGTATAAAATATTGCTGTATAAAATATTGCTGTACTCAAGGTAACCATCGTTAATCAATCACTCAAATTATTCAGAAAACAAAACAGAGCTACGCAACAGATACTCTGAAAAAGCCTACACCATGTTTGTATATCTATGATACAGTCGGCAGCATGAGGCGGTGTCAGTAAGGTTTTAAACTAACATGATACGGTAGTCAGCCATGGTGATACTATTGGTATTATCAGGTTGGATAATATATATTTAATGGAATATACGAAACAAATAATTCAATTTATCAAATATATTAATAATCATTTTGACTAGAAAGATTAATACCAACCCCCCTCTCGTTGTATAAAATATTGCTGTATAAAATATTGCTGTACTCAAGGTAACCATCGTTAATCAATCACTCAAATTATTCAGAAAACAAAACAGAGCTACGCAACACACTAAAACCTACGTAATTGCTCAATCAGAATTATATTTAATTGAATTAAAAGTGTAATCACTAGCCCAGTAGTTGGGTCTGTTTAATGTAGAAGATTAGATCAATGAATACAACGTTCCTGGATTTAAGGTATGTCATTAACCCGGCAGATGCATAGAATTGCACGACCAGAGTGTCATGACTAGACAATTCCGTATTCTAGGTAGCAATCGACGTCAGTGATACCTTTGTTTTTTGGACTCACTGTGTCAAAGTTTCCATTTTCAAATACGAATGAATTGTATGGCCGTACCTGGATTACCATCTCTTAAAAGAGAATCAATGGAATTGGAATCAATGGCATCGTCTTCTGCGGTTACCACTTTGGCAATTGTATGTTTTATTGGTTTGATATGTGAAAATGTGGTCGATTTCTTTCCTGAAAGGCTGGTCAACCTTTTCTCACATGTACTCATGCAACCATTCGATTGCCAAACAGAAAAATCAAATCACGTTTCTAGTGAGAGTCAAATGTTAGGGAATGTTCTACACGTATGTAGCTCGCTCCCCAATTTTTCTTATGAATTGTTGCTGAATCAGTGTATGAGCATGGGCACTTCATTCTGCCACGTATTGTGATTTACCACGCGTACAGTGATTTACCACTCGTGTCGCAGAACTGATTGTGCTTTTACCTATGTTATCGCAACTTTCCATCGGCCCAGAAGAACGAGATACAATTTCCACATACAGGGATATGTCATGTCACTGGTTTAGCGATGTCTTATGAAGTGGTCTTCTGTGTTAAAGTTCCTCTCACATGTGACACAATCTCTTGCTTTAGCTCGAACATATCAGTGCCACGTTGCGAAGTTTGTGCTACAAATTAAAGAACAATAGTAGCGACACGTCAACTCATTAACTCTAGAAGTTGACACACAATTGTCATCGCCAATCTTTATATTTTAATGGATCGTATTAAACTAAAACGTACTGATCACCATCTAATGTACTTGTTGAATTTCGTTGTTTCTACTAACAACCATACCATAGAAAAATACACATCGTGTAACTTCTGAAATAATATTTATATTCATACTAATCAAAATTGCTTTCAGAGTGGGTTATACGCAAAACGCAAGGAAGTACGCGTGATAGCAACCATAAAATATACGTAATCAGAGAATTCGCGTTGGAAAAACAGCACCGCCCATCGTTGTAGAGTAATATCTCGCAGTGCAAGTAATCTGAATGGCGACTGCCATGTTCCACGACTAAAATTAGTCTAAATATTGTCCATGACTTCAGAAGAAATGTGAGATAATCCAAATTTCTAAAACGACCTCACCTCTCGTGAGGAAGACGCACTTCCGTCGCGGATGCGTTTTTGTGCCATGGTTTTCAAAATGACATTCACTCAACGATGATGAGCAATGTCTGACCCCTGTAAATGATCTGGTACGTTACAATAAACTTGATTAACTTGATGGTAAACAATATTGAATCCAATCACCAGCTGGTTATGACCACATTGACAGGGGGTCTTTGTTTCATATGCAGACGTTCATTGCAGTAATATTAACTATGCTCACTTTCAGAGCTATAAAAGCAACTTTCGGGAGAATCTATCGAACCTTGTTAGATCGAAAACGGCGTTCTGTGTTACGTGACCATATTCAGGAACGGTTCTCGTATTATGCGCACCGGTATCGGCACATCTATTGAAACCCTTCCAGTGCTACTTATATCTAATACTTCTCTATCCTCTGATAATTATTTGTTCTCTTCGCATACAGCCAATATGAAACACGGGATTTGTCTGGAATCACAAGGCTGAGAATACCGATTGTAGAATCCGAAAATCTGTGTATACTTGTACAGTCGCAAGGCTGAGAATGCTTGTAGAATCACAAGGTTGTGAATGATTGCAGAATCACAAAGCATTGAATGCTTGTAGAATCACAAGTCTGTAAATTATTGTAGAATTACAAAGCTGCGAATGCTTATAGAATTACAAGGCTGTGAATGCTTGTAAAATCACAATACTCCGATTGATGATTGAAGAATCACATGTACGGGAACATCACACGTGCGTGAATGCTTGTAAAATTACAAGGATGCATAAAAATGATTGTAGAATAAGCCTGTGAAATCTTGTGATTGACAAACATTCGTAACCTTGTGATTCACAAGCCTTCGCAGCCTTGTGATTCACAAACCTTTGCATCCTTGTGATTCACAAGCCTTCGCAGCCATGTGATTCACAAACCTTTGCAGCCTTGTGATTCACAAGCCTTCGCAGCCGTGTAATTCACAAACCTTTGCAGCCTTGTGATTTACAAGACTTCGCAGCCTTGTGATTCACAAACCTTTGCAACCTTGTGATTCACAAGTCTTCGCAGCCTTGTGATTCACAAACCTTTGCAGCCTTGTGATTGACAAGCCTTCGCAGCCTTGTGATTCACAAACCTCTGCAGCCTTGTGATTCACAAGCCTTCGCAGCCTTGTGATTCACAAACCTTTGCAGCCTTGTGATTCACAAACCGTTGTAGCCTTGTGCTTCACAAGCTTTCCTCGCCTTGGTTGAGAAGGCTTTAATTTTGGGCAGTAATTTCCTTCGTGATATTAAGGTTTTTATCTCTCTCTGTCCACTTTGTTACAGGACAAAAGCAGGAATGGAAATCGCAGAAAGTAACACAGCGCCTGGCACACTAAGTGAACATGTAAATGGAATGTATAAAATAGTTGATGATGACCATTCTGCTGAGACTGCTGGGAATAGCGACTACGAAAACGCAGATATGGGCGAGGAACAGCCATATTATGTGACTATTGTCGGTGAAGGACCAATGGAACCTCCAATGTACAACAGCACATCACAGATCTCCCCAATCTATTCAAATATCACAGTTGAAGGAACATACGAAAACTGTTAAGCATAGTTGTAAAGACAGTGATACGAATAGACAGCAGCAGGCCGACAACAGCACGCCGAGCGTTTTAGATTTGCCGGTGTGGGGGTTAAGACTGTCCCCTGTAGGGTGGTCTTAGAGTGGACATGAATGTCTCAGGACAGTTTTGATTGGAGTGTGCTCATGTATACATCCGTATTACGTTCCATGTTATAAGGTAGGACTGTCTTTACCAAGCGGACATACAAAGTCATTACCACCGTGGCGGTTGTAAGTGTCCTACAAGACAATTTCCCCACACAATTTACTATATGCATATGCATTAGGCACCTCTACCAAAGGGTACCGGTAGCTGTCGAGGCCAAGGCGCTATGGGTAAGTTGGGCGGATAGCCATTGTCGTGTATGGCGGATTTCAGTTCGAGAATGAGCGGGTTCGAACAATAATCATCTCACCTTTTTTCGTTTACTAGCGTGGATATTTTAGTTCATCATTTTCATTAATACACATTTGTTTTAATACACATTTACTTTATCAAACATTATGAATATTGTTATTAGTTAATCAATGTTACAAAATATAATGAAATATTCTTGCGGTCTACCAAGTAGGGTTGAGTAATATATTAACCATATATTCATTCGTTAAACTAGAGATCTTTGTGAATAAAATAAACTCAGTCAGCCGCGTTGATTAGCCGCATCACTCATTTAAACGGTAGTACATGCGCATAAAATAGTTACGTAAAAAATACTCCAATAAAGATGGAATGGTCAGTTATGTAATAGGTTTGTCCACAGCAAAATACAGGTGCATTACCAAAATTCATGTAACATCTTTTCTCGAACTATAATATCGCCCTCGCAACATCGAAGATGGCGGCTGGACAGGGTGGAACGTGTTTTGGGCTCCTGGTATTTGCTTTATATTGCTACAGTTTAGGACTACGGTTCAATAATTCCTTGCAAGGAGTCGACAGGGGTGAATATGCAACTGTTATTGTAAACAATCAGGCCGAGCAGGAAACCTGGATTGGAGAACTCATTCTGAGAAGTCTAACACCGTCGCCGTGCACGGACGGGTTAGTTGAAAACCGACAAGGTCATCGCCATCTTGAAAAATTTATTGGACTTGCGAGAAATAACTTAGCTTCAAGACCGAATCGCTATATTACGATTCTGAATATTCTTCTATGTGGCCAATGTACAAATCCGGGACCAGTGAAAGTGCCGTGTAGTGTTTGTTGTCGAGCTGTCGCCAAAAACCATCGAGCTATACTTTGCGACGAATGTGGTCAGTGGTCTCACAAATCCTGCAATGTGGTGAGTGATAAAATGTACTCTTACCTACAAACATTGGACAGCTTCAACTGGATATGTTCAAAATGTGAACTGCATAAACTGCCATTTCATGACTGCTCTGAATTATTATCTTTCGACGAAGACTCTTTGCGTCGAGAACATGACCCACTTGGCCCGATAGAACGTCTGACAAACGTAAACAACTGTCGGACAGACAACGATCAGAACGATCAGGGAGATAGCGAACAGGACCCACTTGGCCTGATAGAACGCTTGACAAACGTAAACAACTGTCGGACAGACAACGATCAGAACGATCAGGGAGATAGCGAACAGGACCCATTTGGCCTTATAGAACGCTTGACAAACGTAAACAACTGCTCGGCAGACAACGATCAGGATAGCCCGACCCAATCTCGCCTAAGGGATCGTTTCCATTAATCGTTTTTTCTTCAGTCGCGATTTTTCTTCAGTTTTCTCGATTGAAAAACGATCATTCGCGAATTAGTCGCGAGGATATCGAGAGAAAAAAATGAGAAAAAACGATTGAACCTTTTCTGAAAAAAAACCATTCTCTCGCGATATCGTTTTTGAATCGTTTACCCATGCGCGATCCGTTCTTGATCGCGAATCTTCAGTCGCGAGGGAATCGTTTTTTTCAAGGTGCGAGAGAATCGTGAGGCGGAGTGATATCTGACACATAGGCCGTGTTGCCGTCGTAGGCCGCTCTATCCGCGAACTGGGAACTACATTTAATGCTGGTTGCGGATTTGTCGATGGAAAACCTATATTACTATACTATACTATACTGTATAAATGCGTAAGATAACCGGATAATATATATGATTCACGATCTATAGTCTCCTACAAGCCGAAGTAGGGCGTATGCTGGAAATATCTATACACACACCTGTGCCATACTTCCTGTGACGTCCGCGCTCAGATTTACTCTGGCGAAGAGTAAAATGACAAAATTACATGTTTATTTAATAATCGTGTGAGTCGACAATGTATTAATGTTCAGTCATTCCCTTCATACTTCCGATAATTTCTTCATATATTCATGCAACTTGGTATAAACAATACAGGATAATAGTCGCAATATCTTGTTTTTGTAAATACTGGGTATAGGTTATAAGTGGATTTGAGTTCGTCGTTGATTGCATTATCAGAATGATTACGGCACAGACTTGATAGAGGTGTGAATGGGCGCATGGCGATAACCCAGAACAGCTTAGCCCTCCAGCCGAGAATTTCTAGGTTAATTAAGGTGAAAAATAGTGTAATTAAATATGTATATTTTGTTATAGTAATACATACATTAGGAAAAGATATCCATTCATGTTTTGGTACAGTTTTTAAACTATTGAGATGTGAATAAGTTAAACAAAATCACCATCAAATTAATTTTATTTATTATAAGAATATTCGCGGCAGTGATTTCATATTTATATCAAATACATATCACAATGGTGATTGAATCGCATATAACGGTTGGATTCGCATATGTACAATACTTTTTATTTTAATTTTACATCTTGATAAATGAACAATGAATGATTCCAAAGGGAAGCTCAAGCCAGAAACCAACTGAATATTATATAATTTCATCTCTTACTGGATTAACCAAAAAAAATTCTCGTCCGAGTAGATCATCGGTTAAAGATTTCGTTTTTTTCTCGCAAAACTAAAGATTTAAATGTGGGATTTGAAAATCTGTCGGACATAGAAAGACGTTTTATATTCATATTTTATATTAATGCAGTCATTTCACATATAGTATCATACGCGGTGACGGGCGTTGTTTGATTCTTCAGCAACCAACTCACGTGACATAGAAAGACGTTTCATATTAATATTTTATATTAATGCAGTCATTTCACATATAGTATCATACGCGGTGAGGGGCGTTGTTTGATTCTTCAGCAACCAAGCCAAGTGACCTGAATTATACAGGGCTTTTGAAACACATCTTCGCATGGTCAAGGTTTCCTTTTTAGCCAAAGGCGAGACATTGATATTCTTGCCAAGCAAACCGCGTTCAGCCCACTTTCAGTGTTTTCCATACTGCAATTACCAGGCTTGTGGGATATTTGATGGTGAATGAATACGTGTATTTTCATGAAATTGTGAAAAATAATCAATATCACCATTTTCTTTGAATCATTACTTTTATATATATATTTACCCTTTGTATTTATTAATTTTCACAATTTATTGAAAATATACGTATTCATCTACCATCAAATATCCCACAAGCCAGGCAACTGTGGGGTTTTGCACTTATAGACTCCCACTTAGGGAGCCACACAACAAAACTCCCACCCAGAGAGCTCCAGAAAAGATTAATTCACACAACCAAACAAACAAGCAAAAAAATAATGACAGTTGTGAAAAGTTTTAATGATTGATTTATTGACTTTTAAGGGCCGCTTCCCTTACGGATTTCGCGGCCCACCAAATAGATTACATAGGTATTTACATGTGTATTCTTGACTGGAATATATTTTGTCTATACTTTATATAATAACGACTATTTACAAGGTAAAGTTCTATGTACATGGAGTAGTGGAAAAGGAGTATATACAAAAGTAAACAAGTATTAAATAGTAATTGGCAGTTATTTTAAAGTTCCATTGTTCTCTGCATTATTATTTTTAGTTCTTTTCTGCCCCACCGCCGGCCAGGAAAACCCCCGGTATAGTACTTTGTCGCCATACTCGAGAAAACCTGCACCCCATCCCAATGCGACACAGCTCACCCAAATGGGGCTTTGGGTATTTATCGTCAGTTCTTTTGGTTTGTAGAGATCGTAAGCGGGTAGATATATCGGTGCTATTCCTCTGGTCCAGAATCTGTTGGTTTTCTAGTGTTTGTTGTTCATTTTTCCTTTAATAATGACTTGGTAGCTTCTGTTAGGTCAGTTCGTTGGTGTTGTTGTTTGTCATCTCCTGGTCAACTGTTTTCTGTTTTGGGGGCGTTTCTTCTTTTCTGTTTTGTTTTTTTTTTATTTTATTTTTCCTGGTTTCCGTCTTGTTTTCAGTGATGTCTGTTCCTCATGACTCCCAGTATGGCCCTTCGCATAGACCGGTAGAACAGCTCCTGGCCTAAATGGTTTAGGTGGACTCCGTCGTGGATTAGGATTTGTTTTTTTGAAAAGTTTTACAAATAGCCCGCGCTATATATTAATAATTAAGTGCTTTGGAAGACTCAAAAGCCCCGTATGACAATGTTATATTCAATACAGCGCCATCTATCTACACAAGGAAAATGGTGATCGTAGCACACAAAACCACGCGGGAATAATACCAGCTTTAAAACACAGAAATATTCAACATAATAGACGAAATTGCAAGTGCAAATGACTCTATCTGACCATATCCAGGCCTGTGTCCCGTACAAAATATATGTAAATATGAAGTTATAATTATATGCATAACCATTATTCCTATGTATATATATATATTTTTTCAATATCCCTATCGTATCCATATAACCGCCAACTGAACTGAAACACGCTATAGTTTTACACAAGGCAAAGAAGAATGGAAAAGGAAGAAGGAAAAATGATCGAACTTTATATAGTCTGACTGAAGTGTTTATGATATAGAAACTCGAACGTGTATGCGGGTCAGTCAGGCTGAACCTTGCCGTACTACTTTAGGCTATAATCCTCGATCGTTTTTTTTTCAATAGCTTATATTTTCTCGATTAAAAAACGATTGAATCGCGATATCGCTTTTTATTCGCGAGAATTTTCTCGATTAAAAAACGATTGCCAACAGAAAAAAAAACCATTCGAACAGCGATCGCGAATGAATCGTTTATTTTGAAGAAAAAAAACCATTCCGTCGCGCCTTGGAAAATCGCGACTTCGAGAAAATTTGACGAAATAAACGATTCATTCGCGAACGATAATTGGAAACGGTGCCTAACACGGAGGACTACAGTGATAGTGTTCAAGACGCATCGATCGAGTTAAAAAACATTAGATTAGCCTTCCCTCAAAATTTGATTATATCATATTTGAATATTAACAGTATCCGGTACAAATTGTCATCTATATGGGAAATCGTAAGGGAAGGTCACATTGATGTAATATGCATCGCGGAAACAAAAATCGATGCAAGTTATCCTACTGCTCAATTTCTACTGGATGGGTACAGGAAACCCTTTAGGCAGGACAGAACACAGCATGGTGGTAGCCTGCTAGTGTATGTTAGGAGTGACATACCATGTAGACGGGTAAAAGAATTGGAGACATCGGTGGTAGAGAGCATAAACCTGGAAATTGTTATCAATAGGAACAAAATTAATATTCTATTTGGTTACAAACCACCAAAGGTGAATGATTCAAACCTGGAAATGGACCTGTCTATCTACTTGGACCACGCAGTCACAATATATGACAACATTTATATTGTGAGAGACTTCAATTGTGATATGAATGTAGAATCCAAGTCTAAACCTATAGAGTTTGTATCAGCAACTTATGATCTAAGAAATGTAATCAAGGAGCCCACTTACTACCATAAAGATGGATCATCTCTAATAGACATTATACTAACTACAAATATTGCCAGACTTGTCAAATCAGGAACAATTGACACTGGGGTGAATGATGGACACAGACTGATATATACTGTGTTTAAGGTCCATTGTAAACGGACCAAACCGAGAACTATTGTGTACAGGAGTTATAAAAACTTTCAGGAAAATGATTTTAAGCGAGATATTATGTGCACGCCGTGGTCAGTTTGTAATGTGTTTGATGATTGTGATGACCGCCTATGGGCATTTAATAAGCTGTTCAATGAAGTTTTAGACCAGCATGCACCAATCAAACAGAAGAAAATCAGGGCCAAAGAACACCGTTTTATGAATTCAGAGCTCAAAAAGGCAATTAGAAAGAAAAAACACCTATATAACAAATATCAGAAGTACCCAACAAAACGGAACTGGGAAGAATATAGAGCTCAGAGAAATACAACAACCAATATCAGAAGGAAATCAATTAAGACCTATTTTGGAGATAAGTGTGATGGTGGTCCGAAAAACAACAAGGAATTTTGGGATGTAATAAAACCGTTTCTAACTGAAAAAGGTTCATCATCAACGAATGACATAATATTGAAGGATGATAATAAACTAATTACCAAACCACTAGAGGTGGCTGACTCTCTCAATCAATATTATGTAACTATAGCTGACGAAATAGGTGGACCAGATTTAGATATTTCTGGAACCACAACTACTGATGAATACATACAGATATCAACAGCAGAGCATCAGCATCATCCTAGTATTGTAAAGATTCAGGAAAACAGTAATCATAATCAGTTTTCATTCAACTGTGTACACCAGTCGACAGTCAAAAAGGTTTTAGAGAATCTTAATACAAAAAAGTCAACTGGTTATGAACAAATTCCAGCTAAGGCTCTCAAGCTGAGCACTGAATATATTCATTCCCCTCTCACCGAAATATTCAACTGTATGATAAAACAGTCCAGTTTTCCTGAATCTGCTAAGTTAGCTGAAGTTGTCCCAGTGTTCAAAAAGAATGATAATCTTCTCAAGATAAATTACAGACCAGTTAGTATACTTACATCAGTATCCAAAGTATTTGGAAAGATTTTGCATGAGCAGCTGGAACACTTCATGTCACATATTCTCAACGACTATGTATCAGCATATAGAAAGAGATATAGTTGTGAGCATTTGCTCATTCGCCTAGTGGAGGACTGGAAGCAGCCAATTGACGAGTCAAAGTGCTCTGGAGTGGTCCTGATGGACCTATCCAAAGCCTTTGACTGTATTCCCCATACTCTGCTTGCAGCAAAATTGGAAGCATATGGTTTCCAAGATCAAGCAGTAAAAATGCTTGTTTCTTACCTTAAAAATAGGAAGCAAAGGGTAAAGCTAGGATCTGTTACTAGTACTTGGAGAGATCTAATTAAAGGGGTCCCTCAGGGGTCCGTACTGGGACCAACTATTTTTAACTTATTTATAAATGATTTATTTTACTTCATAACCGAAGGTAAACTTTTTAACTTTGCAGACGATAATACCATTTTAACCATAGGCCAAAACGCAAATGAAGTCAAACGGATTTTAAAGTTGGAAACAGACATGGCCGTAGAATGGTTTCGTAACAACAAAATGGAGGTAAATCCAGATAAATTTCAATGCATGATAAGTGGTCAAGACGATGACGATGTAGTCTTAAATGTAGGAGATGTGAACATTACAAACGAAAAATCGGTCAATCTGCTGGGGGTTTGTCTAGACAGAAATTTATCTTTTAATGAACACATCAAACGAATCTGCAGTAAAGCTGGACGGCAATTGAATGTTCTAGCTCGTTTGTCAAAATAGTTGGACCAAAAAACCAAACACATGATTTATAAATCATTTATTCTTAGTAATTTTAACTATTGCTCGACTGTGTGGCACACATGTTCCACCGTTAACACACGCAAAATAGAGAAAATTCAGAAAAGGGCGCTAGCCTTTGTCTACGACGACTTCAAATCTTCCCATGTCGATCTCTTAGCCAGAGCAGGGGAGACTACTTTGGAAATGGGACGATTAAGGAAAATTGCCATAGAGAGTTTCAAGGCTCTAAATAATCTTTCTCCGCCATATGTGGACGAGTTATTAACCAGACGCACCAATTCCTACAATCTGAGGAATAGTAATACCCTCAACATTCCCAGAGTTAATAAAACTAACCACGGCCTGAAAAGCTTGACGTACCGGATTCCGAAAATATGGAATTCATTGCCCAGTGATGCCAGACAGGCAAACGACTTAAGGACATTCAGAAAACTTATCAAGCAATGGAAAGGTTTTGACACATGTAAATGTGCCGTGTGTAAACACTTTTAAATTACATCTTATAAAAAAATATATATTTATATATATTCCCAGATCTGGCAGCAAATAAACATTTTTTACTATCTCTGATAATTCATTAGAAATTTTTATAAATATCGAGTGCTATGAAATTCTTAGTATTGTATATAATACCATTTCATGTGATATGTATGTTTTAACAATATGTATATTTTTATTATTTGTTTTAATTGTTACATGTCGGTGAAAAGTAGCTATTGTAGCTCATGTTCACTGTATTATACAAAACCGACAATAAATAAATTTTGATTGATTGATTGATTGACATCGTCCGTTCAATGCCATAGGCGAAAAATGGGCCGTGGCGAAATCAATACATGAATTTATATTTTGTGATTGAGGCTGTGACTTACTCGAAATAGCTGTACAGTACAACCCCGTTTTGTTTTGTTTGCTGTGCATCGAAATTTCGGCAAGGCTTTGGTGTAAGACCTCCCATTGAAAAGGTAATATCTTGGACAAAAGACTGACAATACAACTTGCAGCAGATCCTTTGTCAATTATATTTCGTGAGTCTTACACCAAATCGTTGCCGAAATTTCGAGGTTTCCTAGTTCGCCTTCATTTAACAAGGGAAAACTCCTTACACTAGGGGTATCAACCGCTTCGCGGTGTTGGAATACAATAACAGTGAAGCCCGAATGACATTTGCGACCTATAATGCTTTATTTCACAGTCGGAAATTTCTACCAGCTAACTAAACAAATTGTTCATACAAACTATTTTAGATCAGAATGATAATTTTTTTGAACACTGAAAGATTAACGTTAATCTAAAAATAATTTACCGTGTTAGACGATGGAACTACTAATACTGAGTGATTACCTCGTTCTTCATATTTCATCACTCTGGCGTTGAATGTATGTGGATATTGAAAAACTCAAAATGTCTTACGGAAGAACTTGATGCTAAAGGTCACATACCATATAGACATGTATCCACATGGGAGTTCTCGACTCTCTATACTACAATCCCTCATCAGTACCTTATTGACCGTCTAAGTTCATTAATAGTATCTGTGTTCAAGAAAACTGATCGTAGATATATTAGTGCCGGATGCCATAAAACATTCTTTAGCACTACTACATACAAGAGATATCATTCATGGGATGTTTCTTTGTTTATAGAGTTGCTTGAATTTCTCATTAATAATATCTATGTGAAATTTGGCAACACAATATATCAGCAGCATATAGGTATTAAAATGGGTAATAATTGTGCACCTCTGTTGGCTGACCTATATCTGTTGTCTTATGAATATGGCTATATGCAGGCGCTTCCAAAAACCGGTCCATTCAAAGCCCGTTCCTTCCCATTCGCCAAACGCTATATAGACGATCTTCTCGCTGTGGATAATCGCTATATAAATGACGCAGTGAAGGATATATATCCATCTTCACTGGACACATGCACATCATATTTAGACCTATATCTCTATAAAAATGAAGCGGGCCTTCTCTCTCGTCGACTGTATGACAAAAGAGATGATTACAATTTCGACATCGTAAAGTATCCCTTTCTGGACAGTAATATTCCAGTGGGACCTGCATATGGCGTATACATATCACGCCTAATAGCATTTGCTAGATCATGTGTTAAATGTGACGATTTTAATCAACGTCACAAAACATTGTTGCAGAAACTTCTAACACAGGGCTACACCACCAAGCGCCTCCACTCAAAGTTTCTCAGATTTGGCGATACATATCGCATGCTGATAGCAAACTACGAGCGTAGCGTGCAAGATCTATGGCGTTACGTTTCGTAACTTGTTTCTAATTCCGCTTCACCCGGCCCTAGGGGTCGTATGAACTTCAAGATCCTCATGGTACTCATATGAACAGTCACAATCAAAGCGTGACTGAGATAAATCATTCTTTAGATGACGACTTTACAACGAATATTATGGATTAAGAATACTGATCAGCGATACGGATTTGATATTTTTGGAGCATCAAGATGTCTTGCCGGCATCATCGAAAACTGTTGACCGCTTCTCTCTTGCAGGAAACAAGCCTATGTTTATGTATACTATGATTGTCTTTTTGAATTTGGTGCTAATACTGTTATATGGAATATGGAATAGGTCTTGGGATTATGGACGCGGATATTCTCTAATGGACGACGGCTGAATTATGAATGACGGACCAGGCGCTTGTAATCAAGCTCCAACTCGCGAAAAACAAACATTTCCTTTGCCTGAAAAAATCGCTCGTCCTGCTCAAAATAAAATCGGTAAAATTTTATCTAATCTGTCGAGATGTCGTTGTGACCTCATCGAGGCAGATCATCGACCTCCTTTTGTAGGCTCCTGGTAAACTCGCAAATATATCAGGCGAGACGCTCAAGCCAGATGAAACGAGAACACCAAGGATAAGGATATTATGCTGCTTTGTAACATGTAGATCTAGATATTATAGAATTCGATAGGTTTTGTTTGAATAATGTAGCTTTATGCACAAACAGAGCAAAAAGCACTCGATGGAAATACCTTTTTAATAGGGCACTATATCCAAGCATTCATATGCTCAAAACTTAAAGAAGCAAGAGCTGTTCTTTGAAGTCCAAAAGAAATACTGTGTACAAAAGTATCATTGATAACAACGGGGGGGTCCACGGAGACCTGATATGGCATACAGAAAGAAGGATCCATCCGTGCTCAATGATACAATATAGTGATATCTTACTGGCAGCAGTGAAAACTGTTGACCGCTTCTGCCTTGCAGAAAATTAGCCTAGTTGTATGTATACAATGATTTAACTTTTTAATTTGATGGTAATGTTTTTATAAGAATTAGTTCTTTGGATTATGGATGAGGGAGTTCTTTATTGGACAACGGTTGAATATTGAAGTAAAGACTGGACGATTGTATCCCCATTTCAATGTTGGTGACATTGTCGGCACACGTTTATACGCTGACTTTGATTGTCTTGGTATTTTTTATATTATGCCTGTTTTAATTATGTTACTTATATTGTCTTATGACCAAGGTCCTCCGAATATGGACACGACAGCTGATGGACGTCAGGTGCGACACTTGTACTTCGGTTGATATGTTTATAACACGGAGAAATCAATCAATTAAGTCGAGTATTTGTTGATGTAGTTTATTCGAGAAATATGGCTAATTTTCTGGTGACAATCTATACAAATACTCGATGAGATCTACTATATTAAAGGGCATATATACAAACTAAAGGCAATTCCAAACTCTTGTATTCCTACATCTAAAATTTGACAACGACATATGATACACTGAAAACATCGAAAGTCTACATTACTGCTCTTCTCTGATTTTGCATAAATTTAACCATTCGGCTTCGCTTACATAACAATGGCTATTGATTCGTTATGACGAAGACTTGAGCTTATATATCGATTATATACACGAATTACACGTATATGTGATTTCGGGAATAAAGAATTCTACAACCCTGGTGAGCCCAGTTCAGAGAGGCAACCACATCGCCATCGATTCTACCCAATGGCTCCACTGTGTCGCCAGTTGTCTTAACAGAAACTTTTTGAACTTTCCAAATCTCGGGCAAATCTTTTAGACAACCTTTTTACCTCGACTTAGATACAATGCTTGATTCATATTTATTCCCCAATCTTCATCGAAGGAAACATGTCACAGATACACCAACACACGGGACCAACATACGGAATTGTCTTCAAGGAAAGTACTCAGAAACTTGTAATATGAAATGAATAACATTATTTCATGCACGGCTGTGTAGATCCACCATCTGTGTATGTTTTATATAAGCATGATCACATATCCGAATTATTACTAGCAGCGTCTGAGTTGAATAATAAACAATTACATTGTCCACCATTTGAAAACGTGAATTCCTGATGAAATAAAGAGAAATGACACGAGACAGTTCTACGATACATATTCAGTCATGTACATGTACTTTCTTAAAAATCATCGACATTTCCTCATATATATTTTGTAAAATTTTCAAATCACTCAAATTAATAACGTCTATTACCATTGTTACTGTTCGAGGAAATCGAAATGATGCGTTCTATAAATGCATTCTCGATTTTTTTTTATACAGACACCTTATAGAATGCGATGATAATTTTAAAAAATATGCATTCCACTAATGAGACAAATTTGTCTATATGCTAGAGCTGTCGAAACATGACCATTACCTATTCAACGATACTCCATGCCTCAATTACACGCCAGTCGGTCTGGTTATCTCCCTTTTCGCTGACACAGACGCAGATATATCCTCAATCATGATTCGCACTAAACCATTCAATTTTAACATTCACTATATTTCTGCCACTTGAATAGCTTTTGGTATAATAGTCCATTTCACTATATGAGTGAAAATCCAGTGGAAGCTATAAACACCCCCATGATTAGGGATATGATACAAATTTCCGAAAAATCACCACTATTTGAGGGAGGAATTCCAATCAGCTTTTGACTTCAAGTTCCCGTATATCAGCGGTTTCATGCTCTGGCTTAGATATTAAAATAATCCCATGTGGTATGTATTATAGACACTGTTCCAAAATGCGATATATTATATGTATTCTCAACATGTATTAGTACGCATTTAACACTTGGAACATCACTCAACTGATAATTCACATATATTTTTTACATTATGATTCAATTCCCTCACTGAACACTGGATTGTTGCAACGGAACTCCCTCGACACATTCAATATATCCAGTTTCAAATATTTCAAAATACGTTTTATTTTACGTATACCGTACACGTATATATTACTTATGCGACAGGTCTTCCTCGCCTATACAATTGCCACGTCTGTCATTCGCCCTCTGGAAGGAGAGAGCTGCTTCGATTCATAGCTATAATGCAGTGCTCATACAACCAAAATAATCGAATCAGTGTGCCGTAACAATGCCAACAAACTACTTATAACCAATCTGAGGATGGTCGGATTTAGGCGGAGCCCCGCGGACCTTCACTTTGATAGCACCGGGAGACACTTGTGATACGTCTACTTCCAAATACGTCATCCGCTTGTTATTCGGGTCCGAGGGATCTCGTGTTGGTGAAGCCAAGATTATTGGGATTTCTGTATTTTCGTTGGACATGGGCTTGGTGTTCTGATATCTCTGCATCTGACTGTTGTACTTGTCCTCCTTCTTCGAAACAATCGGATAATCCTTCCCGTTATTGCCTAGGCTGGTTGTACGGGGTGATGGTGTGGGGCCTTGGTCGTTATGATCCGGTACTGAGTGGTACTGCAGTAAGGGGACAACTGTCACTCCATTGTCGGGAGTTGTACCTTCTCTCACTTTATTAGGCTCGTACCGTGTCATAACACAGTCATCTCGGTGCCGCCTTTTTCTTCTGAAACGAAAAAAATTTGTTTAATTATGTGTATCTTCTCAGGCATTCGTAATATGTACATTTCGTTATTGATAGCCATTGTGCTGATCAAACCTACAGATTTGTCCATATAGGAATTTTTGTCCATATAGGAACATATTGATGTCCTGTCGGCATCAGTGGAAATTGCTGACCACTTCTCTCTTGCAAGAAACTAGCTTTTGTTCGTCATGTATATACATATGTGTATTTTATAAATTTATTATGATGAACATTAGAGTAGTACAGAACCGACTTGAAAGAACTATTTGGAAGATATACTTTGTCAATTGTGTTGTGTGATAACAGATTATTTGTACGTTATGGTTGAGCGGGAGACAATTGAATAATATATATATAATGATTGGAGTAGTTAAACATTCGGCAAGCCGCTTATTCTACATTGCCTTGTTTCCCACGTTGATTATCTTAACTCCTGTACCGCACATGTTCGTAATCGGGTAATTTGAGTAGTGGGTCTCACTGTATAAATATGACCAGTACGACATTAGAATGTTATCCAATGCCCAAATTTCCTTGATCATTTCCTTGTAATATATTCACTAGACGAATCACCCTTGGTGTATTTCAAATACAGCATATGGTGTATTTGAAATACACCACAGCTGACCTCTTTTCCCTTGAGTAGGTCAAAAGAGGCGGAGCTTCACACTTAAGTTTGGATGATCATCGGATAAAACAGTTACATGATAGACACTTGGCAATGTATGCCAAATATTGGGGCGATATCGAACTCTCTGTGTCTTCGCCCCCTCGGGTACAATATCTTGCCAGTACTTGGCATACAATGTCTCGCATCATCATGTATGTATTACACGAGAGCTTGTTTAGCAGCACTATTACAACACATATAAGGGAAGTGGGAAGAGGTGCCGACATACTGACAGAGCCACATGACTTCACAGTATAGTCTTCTGGTTAACCTATTCTAAAGCACATACCAAGGATCTAACGATTCGTGATATGTGTTGTATCTCAGGTACGCTTCTGTTGTACCTGTTCATGCGGCAACTTGGATGACATGACCACACGGCCCCTAGCACCGGCATAAGCGGTATTAGATACAAATCTAGAGAGCTATGATGGAAATGCTCTGACAACTCGTATATTGGTAATTGGTGAGCTGTTTCGCTGTGACAACTCGTACACTGGGGATTGGTGAACTGTATCGTCGTCAGATGAAAATGACGGCATTTAACACAAAAGACTAGTCTGTAAGGCCCGATGTCGACCCAGCATCAACTTTTCACAATGCCAACATATATCAAAGACCAAAATGTCTGTACAGGGGGGCGGGCCTCGGGAACGAAACGTCCACCAGCAGAATCTCGCCCTATACAGGTAAAAATTACAACACATATAAGGGAAGTGGGAAGAGGTGCCGATATACTGACAGAGCCACATGACTTCACATTATAGTCTTCTGGTTAACCTATTCTAAAGCACATACCAAGAATCTACCGATTCGTGATATGTGTTGTATCTTAGGTACGCTTTTATTGTACATGTTCATGTGACATCTTGGATGACATGACCACACGGCCCCTAGCCCCTATTGTCCACTCAGGTGTAGAATTTACCCAATCAACTTTTGATCATATTTGTATATTTGTAATGTAATGTAATGTAACAGTTCAGTAAGGTTACAGTGAAACGTATAGCATATTTTGTGTTCCTTCCGCCATCCAAACCGAGGATGCATCACAAGACTTTCATTGCTCCTGGTACTAATGGCATTAACAACCATTAACATCTGCTTCAAGTTATATTGAAGCGGAATTATTTAATGAACGACGACTACTTACTGAATGTCGGATCTGAGGCATGTATTTCTATAGAAGAGTACCGGTACTTGCCAATGACAAAGATTGTTTCAACGGATGGATGGATGGATGGATGGATGGATGAATGTACTTGGGCACTGTCAATAACAGACTAAACCTCCTGCATGAAATTAACGCTGCAGATACGCCTCATGCGCTGGGTTTGTAAACTATGTAATAGTTTTTTCATTGTTGTATATTGTACACTTTGAGTATCGACCTGTTGATGGGCTCATATCGTGGAACAATTATAAAAGTTCCTGGGTGTGATTCCATTAGTTCGCCATCTACTACTATACCCTGGTAAACGCATGCGTACAGTCCAGTACTGTATCTGAGAGCTTCGGAGATACTGACGTAAATTATTATATCTGAAATTTAAGCAATATATTGTTTCACTCGTGACACGCAATTTGAATAAGTTTTCATTCAAAATTTAAACAGACTTTATGTGGTAGTGAATGTTGTAAGAATGAACCAAATATGTCTTGTTCGATGCACATCTATTGGATCTCTTTTTCTTACCTTACTCAAAGTTCATTAAATTTTGCACACTGTTCCGACAACACAGCAGTGGCATTACTGATAGACAACGATCGAGTAACCTTTCAATTAGCCGAGTTGGGAAAACGTTGCAGTCATACATGGGTGAAAATCAGGTCATCATGTCATAGCTAGACATTAAATGAAACTGAAATGCGTGGGAACCCAATTACATGTATATGTCGAATGAGACCACTTTTAATAATAATAGTAACGTAATAATCCTAAAAGCTCAGAAAGAGTGTACAGCTGTAGCGCAGGACGTTCGTTACACTTAAAATAGCATATATAGAGAGCCAACACGCTTATACAAGAAATGGCATCCCCTAAATCCTCCCTTGAATGATATTACTCTGCCAACAACCAATATTTACACGATATGGACTTCGCCACACGTGATGCTCCATGCATACACTTTGGAGGAGTTTTCATGCATAATTATTACCTCATCCTTTATATATTCTTTTCTTCCATAATGTCCTTCTTACTACTAATAGGTAGGTGATCCCATTCCGGGGAGCTAACCCCTGTGGATTAGGCTACTATAATTTTAGTCGCTGACATAGATGCCGCTGATTTTAATAATAAAATAACTCCATACAATTGAATCGAAGTATTTCAGTTTAAAGGTCCGTCGATTTCCCTTTACGATCGAGTGTTCAAATGAAAAATCAAATTCACTAGAATAAACTATTTTCATTTCATTCAGATCACTTTGGCGATTATTTCATCAAAATATTCGGGTTTGATACAAATTCGTTATACAAATGGGCTTTGATGATATCATACCATGTGCTGGGCATGATAAGAGCCCAGCCCACACGGATTTTTTAATACCAGTTCCTGTGTATTTTAACACCGGTTTCCGAAAATCCGAGAAATTTGCTCGTGTGTGAGAAACAAAGTCGCAGTTTTCTGACGCATGAAGCTCAGTTCAAATATTCCGCTTCCTTAATATTTGGAGATGAAAACTTGGTGTTCAAGTACTTCCGAGTTAAAAAACTAGTGTAGTTGAACACTATAGTTGTATCCTATCATCAACATCAACCGATGAGCGACCAGAAAGATCATATGAATGATCAATAATTTCATGTCGGTCAGCGATGAGGAGCAGAACAAGGGCACCCAAAGACTTCCGCGTGAGAATAACGAAGATTTTGGATCCAAACTCACCTGTGTCCAAATATCCATAAACTGGTGTTTAATAGCTCCCGTGTGCGCTGGCTGTTAGATAGGAAACTAGGAACATCTCTTCTTTCACATGGTATCGATTCTTATCTATTCCACCAGCATTATATTTACTAGCACGCCGATGTCAGTTTTGATGCAAGATTATATCAACTGTTTCAGAAATTTGGTTCAGATAGCAAACGGCAATCGTTTAATTTTCAAAAACCTAAACAGTTTGGGATTTACAATGCGAATATTGTACGAGATATCCTGTATCAAAGTACCCCACAATGTAGAGTTAGGGGCCGTCTATTTACTTCATAGTTTCCGCATGAAACTGCAGAGATACCAAGGCTACGTCTAATCCTCCGTATTGTAGTCTGAATGTGCGGCGTAGAAGGAGGCTTTCCTTTGAATCCATATGATTGCTTTTTAGTCGCCAAGCGTCGTCAATTTTTCCAAACTCTTACATATCTCTCCAATACGTTATGTGTATAAGGTAGGATTCTGCTAGTGGATGGTAATGTAATCCCCGGGGTCTGCCCTCTGTGCATGTCATTTGGCAAATATATGTAGGGTATTGTCTTGGTGGGAAATTTACCGTAAAACGCCGGGTAGTACAGGTTAGTTTTTCTGACTATTCTTGTATGTACCATGTTTATACCGCATATTGAGGCGTTTACTCCATCAGACGCCCACGATGCCCATCCATTAGCATCAGATTAGTTACTTATATCAGCTGATCTGTATCACAGATCCCGTACTAGTGTATCTAATTCCGCTCAAGCAATGTGGTTACTTCGTACTTTGCACATGGACATCCGCAATGAAAGCACGACTGAGAACTAAGGCTACGTCTCGGTATCCTCCGTATTCTAATTTAAATCTAAAGTGCCTAGGGAGGCTTTCCTGTGAAGTCATGTGGTTGCTATTTAGCGTCAGCTATATCAGATGTCGTCAATTTTTGCCACATGTATTTCACCAATATCTGAATTATACACATAATACCCTGCCGCTATGATAACCATTTTTTTAAGATACGTTTTCTAGAACTAGATGTTGATGACGTCTATAATTCTATATTATAAATATGGAGTGGATTAGTATTATAGCTGAGGAATCTCTAACATGAACAAAACTACGTTTCACGTAAGTCCCAAAATCACAGTCTTTGTACGTTTAGCTTTAAAATATCTGCAATTTACGTACGGTAAACATTTTATTATCAGTTTTCAGCGCTTCATTCTCCCCTTATAATGTTCCACTTATTTTTGCACTATGGCACTTTAATAATGTCGACATTTTTAATCTGGTCTCGACTTAATGATCGATATATATTGATGCCTTCAAGTCTGTCTTCGAGGTTTTATATGAAAAAACGTTGTGCTGCCACTTGATGGATTGTAAATTTATGTACGTGGAGTATAGATAAGAAGTTTGTCGTTTTCAATAGTCTACGGTTTTAGAAAGGGGCTTAACAAGTGGTGATGTCTCGTGTGCAAAACGAAGGTCTGCCAACGCATCTTCTTCTTGGTTACGATGTCAAAATACTAAATTATCCGTGTTGGTTTCCTACCATGGATATGTTATCCATATCATAGGTATATTAACCACATACCCAAGAATGGGTCTCATTCTTTATAGGCGGTCTAAACTCTCCGGGGAAATACTGTTCTACTATGGAATGAACAATTTGTTACGTATCCCTATAGCTAGCAGGTATATTTTATCTTTTGACTGTATTTATACATAAGGCGGTGATATTCAACGTCCGTTTGATGATCACGCATTAAAATGATTCACCTACAGGTTGTGACGTTGAAGGTTATATAATATATTTTACTATACAAACATGAAAGTCAATACCAATCGTCATATTATAAAATGTATTTATTTATGAAAATATTTTAATTTCAAAGCGCCAAAAGCGAGAATAAGCGGACAGAAAATTTATGACTAATTCACTCCCCAGCAACAGAGTTCAGTAATATATCACACAGTGGATTTGGGAAGCAGCCGCGAAATCAGTCAAGTGACAACGCTGTATTATGCAAAATGTTCTCGTGTATTTGTGAATCCGCCACTACAAACAAAGTCATAAGATTGCCAGAATGACAAAAGTTCAGAGGAAGACAGTGAAAGAGTAGGTTCACTCTACATATATAATATTATACAGAACGAACACATGGTGTTGCTATCCCCATCTCATGACACCGACTACATAGCAGAACCGTATACAGACGACGCTATGAGCTTCGAGGTATGTTTTAAGGATGACTCTGGTAAACATCGCCGTAAGTAAGCTGTATTTTCTTGTACAGTATTAGTACACTGAACAGTCCTTAGGAAACATGATCCAGCAAGGAAGAAAAACACAACAGAAATGGGTAAACGTCCTCTCAGAAACATCAGTCCACAATTGAACAACTTTGATCAGCTCTGTAGACACTGGTTTAAGGAAGATGCCAATAATTACATCGAACTTGAAAGAACTATATTTGATAACTACCACTCATCTGAATGCACAATTCCGAACACACCGAAGGGAATAATATTAACACTGGAATCATGACGATAAGTCCATAGTGAATCACCAGGCTTCCTGAGTAAATAGCCCACTGGTTAACCGCAGCTTTCACGATTTTTCGCTATTTTGTCACTTGCTTTAACTGAGCTCAGAAAAGGCAACTCCCATCGTACTTTTAAATAGCAGTTGTAGGCCTACATAAAATCCTATATCACTGTCTCTTTCTTGTTCTTTGCTACTGTTGTTAATATCACAAAGGGTAGGCCATTTGATACTTGGCTTTGGTGTGGGTTCTGAAAACGAACAAACAATAACTTTTAGAGGAATGTCCTGGAGATGTGAAGCCAAAATAGAAGGAAGCCATAAACGTCTAAACCTACAAATTTCCCCAAACGTAGAATGCGACCATAGAAGCATTTCTTATGAGACTAACTGATTATTATTTTTGGAAAATCCATCCTTTGTTTTCAATATAATCTGTTTAACGCTGACATGACCTGTCCCTCTGCTAAGATTCAGGATAAACTCGTCCCATCTCAGATATCAAGTATCTCAAATATCTTGAAAATGACCCCAACTGAACACATAAAACATAGCAGAAGACCATCGAGTATGTCCGCCTCTGACAGCTAATCAAGAAATCCACAACCACAAGTACGCCTGCCCTGCTGTTCATGCACTTCAGGTTTATCAACACATTGAGTATAACGGGCAGTTGTGATAAATCTAGAAATTATAGTTTCCTATATTTCAAAACCAGCTTGAGCCATGATGCTCACAAAGTTCCTATGCATCTTATGAACATTTAATATTTCTCAGAAATGTTTATATCACAACAAATTTTTAGTTGCCTATAAAGATGAATATGACTGTTAATTATTCGATGCTGTGAGTATTTGGGACCTGTATTCACACGGCCATCTTCTGCAAGATACTATAGTCTGTTTCAAAGATTTCTTCTTTGAAGTAGCAGGAACGCAACTTGGCTGGGTGGTGCTCAGTTGGTTCGTCGCGATATACGTGAAATATTGTTGAAAGCGACGTTAAATTCTATTCACTCACTCAGGGTGGACGTTCATTTTGCAGAAATAGACAGCAGCAACGTAAATGTTTTGCTGACAGAACAAGTCAAAATATATGACTGACTTCTCTCAGCGACACATCACTTATATCTCGAATAGATATTTGTCAGCCAAGTCCATAGAAAATGATTAAACCTCTTGCTATGGCACACCAGACTATATTATTCTTCTGAAATCATTTCGTACTAGTGAAATGTTTCCTCTCCTATGTAGCTAGAAATACGCCTCTTCGCAAAAAATGTATGGGCGCAGTCAGCTTTGCTGTGCCATTTGCAAATACGAAAACTAACGAGAATCAGCTGTCTTATACAAGAGATATCATTCATGGGATGTTTCTTTGTTTATAGAGTTGCTTGAATTTCTCATTAAACATATCTATGCGAAATTTGACAACACAATATATCAGCAGCATATAGGTATTCCAATGGGTGCTAATTATGCACCCCTGTTGGTTGACCTGCATCTGTTCTCTTATGAATATGACTAAATGCAGGCGCTTTCAAAAACCAATCCATTCAAGGCCGTTCCTTCTCGCTGTGGATAATCGCTATATAAATGACGCAGTGAAGGATATATATCCACCTTCACTGGATTTGAAGAAAACTACAGATCGCCCTACAGGCACATCATATTTAGATCTATATCTCTATAAAAATGAAGCGGGCATTCTATCTCGTCGACTTTATGACAAAAGAGATGATTACAATTTTGATATCGTAAACTATCCCTTTCTGAATAGTAATATTCCAGTGGGACCTGCATATGGCATATACATATCTCGCCCAGCAGCATTTGCTAGATCCCGTGTTAAATGTGACAATTTTAATCAACGTCACAAAACATGGTTGCAGAAACTTATAAAACAGGGCTATTCCAACTAGCGCCTTCACTCTAAGTTTCTCAAATTTGGCGATACATATCGCATGCTGATAACAAAACACGAGCGTATCGTGCAAGACCTATGGCGTTACGTTTCGCAACTTGTGTCTAATTCCACTTAACCCGGGGCTGGGAGCCGTATGAACCCATGTACTTCAAGATCCTCTTGGTGTTCATATGAACAGTCACAATCAATGCGTGACTGAGATACATCATTCTCTAGATAATGACTTTACAACGATTATTATGGATTAAGAATACTGATCAGCGATACGGATTTTATATTTTTGAAACATCATGATATCTTGTCGGCATCATTGAAAACTGTTGACCGCTTCTCTCTTGCAGGAAACTAGCCTATGTTTATGTATACTATGGTTATCTTTTTGAATTTGGTGCTAATCCTGTTGTATGGAATATGGAATAGGTCTTTGGATTATGGACGCGGATATTCTTTAATGGACGACGGCTGAATTATGAATGACAATTTCACAATTTTATATTATATATATTATCGTTGCCTGTCAAATAGAATGGCGTGCATAAACAAAAAATACAAGGAGCGTTCTGTTCAAACATATAAATATTCGCACTGGTGTTCTTATTTGGAGAAGTATCTTGGCAATGTGGATAAATGCAGCAAGGAATTCGTTTATTTATTTTTTTATTTTTTTTTTTATTTTTCAGAATATTTCGAAATGAATAGGTAGCACGCCTGTGAATTTCTTATGAATCGGCGATTTATCAGCTGAGTGAACGTATGTGCTCAATAGAATGAATTTGATCATTGAGAATATTTCAGCGTCTAATTATTTTTAGCAGTTCTTGAAGAATTACTAACATGAGGCTGTATAAAAAAAAGGCGTGGGAGAATTCAATTTTCTGGACCTACAATTGAATTTCCTGAAAGCTAATTCTATGATAATGTGTTTTGGAAGAGTTGTGTCCCCTCATACGCTTCTTTATTGGGTCAATGGGATTGGATCGACGGTAAAATTTATCTCTTTGGTACAGACATTTTTCTTGCTTGTTTTAGTTTTACTTGCTTCTATATGGTTTTTAGTGAGTCTGGTGCACATATTACATGCACAAGTTATTAAGTGGTATTCACTTTCCAAAGTTTCTGATCTATTACTGTGCATAATCTGACGTTCAAACTTCAGTTTCTCCGTCACAGATGGTTGTCTCATTTCTGAACAATATTTACACGATAATAGTTTCTCTTGCAAGTAGGTGGAAATTGTGTACATGTTGGAGTATAGTTAAATCGGTTTGAATCCACACGGAAAATAAGCAAACCATCGTGTTATATCATTGATCATTACGAAAGTAGTTATGATTTATGCCACCTTACTCACCAGGTCTTCTACGCCTTGGTGTAGTGGACAATTGTCCGATATTAAGTATTATTATTTGTGATATATGTTGTATATATATACTCCAAATTGAATTGAATGATGTTTCACAAGCTAGCGAATTTGGCTGATGTGACCATTTGTGTGAGTGCACTGTGGTAAACTTACCGACAAGTGATGACTACAATGATGATAATCAGAAGTAGTAGTATACCGGCCCCTACGGAGACACCGATGATAAAAGCTGCAAATAAACAAATATGACAGTATATATTATTTGTAATACCGATATCTCCACTCATCATGCGGCATCAACGGTATCTAAACGCAGTGAAGATGTTATACTGTTCTGAAATCAATAGGAGCGATAACATCATTCCACAAAATAGGTCGTCTCAACGCCGTCTTATTGAAATACTCTCAACTATATCTCGGTCAGGATAGGTTCTTTCCACTGACGGGTCTTTAATAAATGTACATCGCCTTTCAACCACGGCTTGGGCAAATTATGTTCTAGCTCTGTTCAGGTAGAGAACAATTAAAATAACTTTCATAGCTTCTCTGCTAATCTCTCGATTGCATCAAGGGTTATATTTTCTATTGAACAGTTAACAACAGTTAGCAGTTTAACCCTCTCTGTACCTTACCCGTACTAAAGTAATGATATAGAATGGCATTTCATGAATGGAGAATATCCCTACGTTACTATATAATGTTGGAAAGCTTCAACCATAATCATTTAACTGTGAAGACTATTATAACTGTATCTCCATCGCATTGCTGTTTACGATTCTGATCAACACTGTCGAACAGCCGATAGAGAGAGATTAGATTATAGACAGCCGATAGAGAGAGATTAGATTATAGACAGACTTCACGATTATAATGATGATCTCCTTTTTCGTTCTTACCTTTGCTTTCTAAAATAGACGAGTCAGAACTTCCGGGTTTGGCTGACCCTTCAAAGGGTGCAGATCCATTACCACAAACTATATCGACGTCATTCTCACCTGTAAATTGGAAAATATGTAGTCTAGGGTATCTTGAAAGGAATTATCTCAAGAAATACCATGCCAGTTAATACATGTACAGTGTTGTTTGGAAAGACATTGGCTGTTTTTTGACTTGTTACATCTACAGTCCTGACTGTTGAGTAATGGATCTACGTGGCATGCAAGGCTCATACTAAACTTGCTTTCGAGAAAATGATTAGGCTAAATGTACTTTCTGTATTCTCATTCCTAGACTATTGACCAGGTAGATGTTTGCGTATAAAATCATTTTCGCGCTTCAAACGGAATTAGCTTGACAATATGACGTGGTAGCAATAGACTATTTAACATAATATGTTATGAATATACCACACTCCACTAAACTCTCATTTACCTAAATACCACCCCACCACAGTAACCCATAGTTCACCTATATACCAAATGCCATTACACCCCAATTCGCCTATATATCACACTCTAATAAAGACTTATTCCCCTAACGCACATAATGACTATCTCACCTGCACCAGGAATATTGTAGCTGATACAGTACTCCGTCTGCTCTCGAGCTGTGTCATGACTAAACTCTATCGTGATTGGATTCCCGCTGTTCATTTCATATTTGTTATCAAAAATGGGGCAGAGAGTACCGTTCCTCCTTCGACTGTGTCGGAATATGTTGATGCGGAGATTACATGTTTCGGTGGAGAGTCGCCGGACTATTTCCGGATGTAGTGGCGAGACGGAGAGTACGAGCTCCTGATCGGTGGAGTTCTTTGGTTGTACTCGGCAGCTACAGCGATCGTGCTTCTGAGATCCGCCAGTAACGATGACTCCTGTTGGCTGATGCAACGTCAAGTGTTGACACGCATGTGGAACTGATGGAAATAAAAAGGTGAACGGGATTATTTACAGGGGTCTGGAAATGAAAACAAATAATATGTCCAGGTACGTTCTTCCATCTAAATCTATGTATGTCAATGGATTTTTGATGATAATATGTTTGGAACGAGTTTGGATCAGCTAAGCAGAGTACCTTTTGTGATAATGAGAATACCGAAGAAGATCATAATAATACCGTAGGTCAAATTTTGAGTGGTTTAAGCTGAGAGTTGTTCCCCTTTATAACGTTGTCGACAAACGCGTCTAGGGCTTAGACCAGTAAAAGATTTACCTTGACGGCAATGTTAACGTAATTGCATCTCGTCGATTCCCTAATTAAGTCTAGACTTCCATATTTCGACAAGAAGTACTTTAATTCAAATGCTACAATCTGACAAACTTCTTGGTGGGGGTCACCACCTAGATTTTGAGTTCTGCGCGCTTGTACAAATGACGTGATAATTTGGGCTTTTCCTCTGCTTTCAGAAAGCGGTGCACAGGCACCCAAATAATCCTTCTGAGCAACACCTTGTTAGGCCTTGAGTTGAAATCAAACTCACAGCGAAACCGAACACATATAATACTCCTATCACCTACCACTGACCTTCAATTATTCGTCGCAACACAGACGGGGGAAAATATTAAGAACAATTCACTTCTCCGGCAGAGGTTGCCTAAAAGGGGTCAACGGATCGGGACTATTTTTTTAGTGGGCTTATGCCTACAAAGTCGACCGCCGACTTATATGAAAACATGACAGGTGGACTCACGGACATGTTACCCTGTTGGATTATTTGTTCTGTTCTGTGATGCATTCATTATGTCTCGTGTTGTATATTTGCTATCAAATATGTAGTAATGTGCGACGGTGCAAGGCGCGGTGTCTCCGACAAGATTATAAGCGTCAGCTCCAACATTCATTAGCCATATAACCGTCCGTGCAGCTGAATTCTCACATCAGCTCATCTCTCGTGATGTTTCAATCCATTTTTGTTTGGAATTTCATTGAACACAACGCATATCAATCTTACTGCGCAACTACGTCACGTCATGTGTTATAAGCGAGGATAAGCGGTGGTCAATGCATTTTAGGTAGCCTAAAATAAGAATGCATACTTCTAGTTCAACTGTGTTTGATAGGCCTCTTTTGTATCACACCATGAGCGCCAAATTCTGAGCAAAAAAACAAGATGAATCAGAAGCTAGTATCTTGCAAAACGGAACCGGGCAATCCTCTTTAATGATATCAGCAAGAAACTATGTTCGGGGTTTCGAATCTATTTCACTGACGAGTTTCGTTTTACTCAATTGAATTTCAATGTATTTGTCACGCTTTTCTTGTCATCCGGAGCATACTCTTGTTCAAAGGACCTCATATGCTGGCTTAATCAGAATTAGACACAGGTAAGAAAGCGAAACTCCAGAGATTCTGAGAAGTCTGATGACTCCACTGGTTGACTGATAATTGAGTGTGAACATCTCTCTATTTCACTGGTTCTTTTTTCACCAGTTCTTTTTTGTGCTTTCCCCAAATAAAAAGGGAAGATAAAATGTGCTCTATATCTCGTCTGTTCCAATTCTAACCATATCACATCTAATTTTGTAGCTACAGTATTTTATGTGGTTCGGGAAGAGCGCTCGATCACATACAAATTTAGGACAAGTTGACTTGATAGCTTGCGACATGACATGTTAATACTGTTGTGAGTCATTAGTCATATTATTATATACAGTCATTATTTAGGGACTTGCTATCGGTGTGTCATTATTAATCATGTACCTAGAATAAAATTAACAAGTTGTTATTTGTACTGGTACGTTCTTGTCATAAAAGAAAAGTATATCAGACGGGGTCAATCCGGAATGTGTCAAGTAAATGTACAATGGATTAAGTTGTGTAATATTAATTAATGTGTAATAGTTATTTCACTGTGCAACAAAATTCATTGTTTAAAATGGTATATACTACGTGTATACTGGTCAGTGACCTTGAACTTTGACATTTTGACCTCAATCTTGGTAGCCGCCACATCGCTTCCCACTAATGCTTCCGCTCACAAAAATGTAATTCTACATGGCTTCTTGATTTTTCATCTTCAGTGACTTTGACCTTTGACCTTTCGACACCAATAGGTTTCTTGTTTGACGTATTCCAGTTTTATCACAATCAACATGCACTTTTTCAATAATTCCTGTTTTGAAGCCACATTGACACTGAACTTTGACCTGTTAACTTCAATTTTGGCACCTTGCATGTGGTCTCCACTCAGATATGTCGTGAAAAAAAGGATTGATAATCTTTGGAATTTTTCTTGCTTTATTTTTCATGTTATGCCCGTTTGAAATTGGCGCTAAATGTCGAGAGTAAAGATAGATACTTCATTTAGGAAGCTGTTGTCTGGGTTTTTGTGCAGCTGAAAAGGCTCCAGTCTAGACATATTGTTGTCCCCAGACTTGGCTATTGTATGCATTGTCTCGTGATTCTTACGTGGAGTATGAACCAGCGTAAAAGTCGATTATTACGCGAAAACTCCTTCTTGGACGAAGGCTGTATAGTACATGTCAGACCTGACCTCTATACACAGCCTGTATGTGGGAGTAAAATATACCGTGTAATGTATTAATCAATAATTGTATGCATAATATGCCGGTTCTCTAATTTGCGTGCTGTACGGGTAATGATCCACATGTATAAGGTGGTTAAAATTAGCTCTATGAAGTAGTTCACAGGCATTTCCGGACTACTGAAGGTGGGCAGACTTACAGCCGCTTACATGATTGTCGCCCGGCCGCTTTTTGACGGGAGAATACAAGTGATTCAGGTTAATACATATACATGTAGGAGAACAAGCGAGTAGGCATAATATGTATCTATATATATATATATATCTACGTATAGAAGCTGGGTTAAGAAAACTTACCATCGTTCTTCGACTCGCTGCACTTGTTCTGAGCGTCAACGTCTAAAAAACAAAGAAGAACTGTTATCACACGTGCATTCACATATATTATACATGTTAGTCGATGTCTTGGACAGTATTTATGCATGAAATTGCATAAATATTATTTGCATACTAATATTGTTAGTTGTAAGAATCTGTAGGTATCGATAAATATATAACGAGTCTATTCCTACATTCAATAACCAGACGTTGGCTATAAAAAGAATACAGACAAAGACATTTTCTGACGGTTACATTAGAAAGCCTCAATTTATTACAAAAGTATCGCAGTAATCGACAAATATTTCAAATAGATTATTAACATTTCGAACTGTGGCCAACATGTTTTGGTAAATTAATTGTAATGGTACCGGTAATCTATGATACTATACGTTGATATTCTGCCTTTAATGCAAATTTACAATAATAAATTCTGAGGTTCCAGTACATGTACATTATTTGCTATATATGTACATATATGTTCTCGTAAACTGGGCAAGAGATGAACAACATTTTCGCATGGCCCGGTGGACCTGCAGATATTTCCGGATGTGGCATAATCCGGACGCGATCTATCAAATTTGAATGAACAAGCTAAATAATTTGATTTACTGCCAGGTGTTGAGGTTCACGTAGTTATCAGGGTGATAAAAGTTCGTAAATGTTAGCAGAGAAATGTCAAGGAAACTTTAACCTCAGTCTGCAGCTCTGGTAAAAGGTCATACCAGCTGGCGCTGAACAGTATCAAACTTGTTGCATAGGCGGATGAAGCACGCTGGCTAAAGAAAGCAAATTAGACCTTCCGGGTGCTATTTTCTGATATTGCGGGATGTGATCTTCTATAATTGCAACTGGAGAAATCTAAAATCAAAATAATTAACCATGATCAGCGTTCCAGATAATATGTACATTTTGGTGAATCATTCTCTATAACCAAGAACCTGAAATGGGCCCTCCAATACAAGCGGACTGATGCTGGAATTCTTAGTGGTTCCCTATTAAAGTGGCCTGTCAACAATTGAAACAATGGCATTGACGCTAGTCTAGCATGGGTCCCGGTCTATATTAATATCGGAAAAATGAAGCCGTCGATGGGATAGCTGAGGACAGTCTCACCAAAACTGCACCTGGCATGATCATAAATGAACACTATGAGTAGTAGCCAACTTCATAGCAAATGGTAAAATGAATGGAATGAAGAAGCCCGAGAACGATGGCTACGCACGATTCTAGATGAGGGGGTAGTGAAAAAAATCCAGTTAGATAGTATCAACGCCAGATTAGGATTGGACAAAACCCGACTAAAATACAAGCGTCTAGTTAGCCAATATTCAGCTGTCGTCCATTAAAGCATTTCCGTGTTAATAAACCAAAAACCCAATTCAAATAACAGCATTAGCATCAAATTCAAACAAAAATTTATAGCACACATGCTAGTTTCCTGTAAGAAAGAAGCGGTCGTCAGATTTTCAATGATGCCGGTAAGACATCATAATGTTCCAAAATATCAAATCCGTATCGCTGATCAGTATTCTTAATTTATATGATTTTCCTTGTAAATTCGTTATCTACAGAATGACGTATCTCAGTCACGCTTCCATTGTGTCTGTTCAAAAGAACATCATGGGGATCTTGAAGTTCATGAGTTCATACGGCCCCAAGCCCCGAGTTAAGCGGAATTATACACAAGTTACGAAATGTAACGCCATAGATCTTACCATGTGCAGGTCCCACTCTCAGTTACGCTTTGATTGTGCCTGTTCATATGAACATCATGAGGATCTTTATAGTACATGAGTTCGTATGGCCCTTAACCCCAGTTAAGAGACGCAAGTTACGAAATGACATAGATGTTGCACGCTACGTTCGTATTTTGCTATCAGCCTGATGTATTTATCGCGAAATTGGAGAAACTTTGAGTGGAGGCGCTTAGTCATGTTTCATAATTTTCTGGAATAATATTTTGTGACGGTGATTAAAATTATCACATTTAACACATGATCTAGAAAATGCTATTAAGCGAGATATGCATACGCCATGCATGTCTCACTTGAATATTACTATCCAGAAAATGATAGTTTACGATATCGAAATTGTAATCATCTCTCTTGCCGTAAAGTCGACGAGAGAGATGACCCATTTTATTTTTATAGAGATATAGATCTAAATATGATTTGCGGTTAGGGCTATCTGTATAAAATACAGGGCTATCTGTAATCACACCCACGGTGTACCGCATGTTACAACGAAGAAGAAACAATCGAGAATTTCATAATTAAATGTCCAAAACGTTATCCCCATCGACACACACTGGACAACAACTAACATGAGTTTTGCTGTATTAAATCCCAAACACCCCCTTGTAAGAAGGGCTATTAGATTATAACCAATATATTCGATTTTGTTCTATCATTTAATAATGTTAGAATTTATCGGGTAGTTTAAACTCTATTTCAAATACAGCTTAAGACGGTTGGATGTCCATCAGCATTCTATTGTATAGCAGTGGTACCTTGATTTTGAGGGCAGTGTGTTCCACCACCATCAAGAGTTTACATGGCAATTAAAAAAACAATAAATAACACAAAATAAAGATAGAAATTTGAAACAAATGAAAGGCAAGATACCCTGATCCTTTCGGTCATTATTGCAAGGAGTGTTAAATCAAAATGCAATGCAGATACCCACTCATTAAACACATGTACACGACCAGTTAAATTAATAAACATAAAAACGCGATATACGCAAGCCATCCATGTACACAAACAAGTAACACACTTTGTTAGATCGTCCTTCACAAGGTTCTACTCCATGTACTATTTCCAGAAGACAATCCAACCCCCGAGGCCTAAATCTTATACCGAATCTGATCGTACATTCTTCAGCATATATATGTGAGGATAAACATAGTGTTATATTTATTTGCACTTATTCGTGTACTTGACTTCTCCGAAGTTTGCCCTGAGCCAATTATCGAAGTACCTGTTGCTCTAATTTTAATGCCAGCTCAACAGCAGGTGATTAATACTGTAATGTTAACCCTCGATATGCAAATTTCCAGTAAATAACAGACTTAACCAGCTACTGAATCAGTGATTCGCCAATATGATAGTCTGCTAACCATGAAACACAAACAAACATAAGGATAGTTATAGCCATATGGATAAATTCAAGTTGTGAATAAACCTCATGCAGTAAGGAAATAATTGTACTTAAAACTCGAATATAGGTGAACAAGTCTTCAATATTTCAAATGGCGCACACTACGATGTCATCAAGGGCGTCGCTAAAGGGAGTCGTTGGGTGCGAAGAGTGGGAACTACTCCCTCTCAGAGCCCAAAACGCATTTTATTTGCCTGTGTTGGACAGCACACTACTATATCCTGACGATGCCCATGGTTATCCCGGGCGTTATCAGACGGCGTTATTGTTTTGGTTGAATCTTGCAAATAGAAAAAGTCACGGTTGGCAGATGAACCTTATTACACGTATAAACATAACACACTTAATAAAATAACATATGAATACAGAGGTCAGCTCGGACATCCAATGGGCAGCCGTTCCTCCTCTATAATGTAGACGAAATTCCGCATCTATAATGTAGAGCAGGGATATTATTAAGCGTGTCTAATCATTGGAACACCATGGTGAACTACATCCAATGGCGTCCAATGCCTCTTAATGTCTTGATGCTCTGGAGTCTCTGTACGAATCAATTAGTGTCTGCTCCCTTGGCATGCGTCGGCCTTGTTAACTACAGCCCCGGAGGAGTCAGTATAGAGATAGATCCCTCGGGAACAAACAATATTGATCAATATATATGGGGTTATCACGTGTATAAAATGTCACGATGTAGAGTACTATAATAGTCACGTCCATTTTTACTTTGACGTTATCGACGAACAGGCAGCTAGGATACTCTCAAATCCCCTCACACTAAGTGAGCCCAGTAATGTGCACCTATACAGGGTCAATAGTTTGGCTAACATTGATGCATCCATGGAGCGATAGTGTGGAAGCATGACAACATTATGCATTACGGAGTTATTCAGAAAGCAATGGATTATTGCAATAATTACCCCATTATGATAATGAAGCTAGATATTATCTGAGGCAGTCGCTTTATAGATGAAATATTGCTGAACGCGACGTTAAACCATAATTCGCTCTCTCTCATTATCTGAGGCATTAACAAATGGGTAAGACCTGTTGACTGTTGACCGCTTCTCTCTTGTAAGAAACTAGCCTATGTTTATGCATACTATGATTGATTTTTTTTTAATTTGGTGCTACTGCTGTTGTATGAATTAGATCTTTGGATTATGAGCCAAAGACTGGCCATAATCCAGTCTGGCCAAATCTGTATAGGCCTAGAATATACCGGTCAACTGATCAACTCTGTATAGGCCTAGAATATATCAGCAACAGTCTGTAGCTTCAGGCCTCTCAGATGAAGGGCGATGCAGAAACAATGCATAGCGGTCCTGAGATAAAAACGTACCTCTGCCACGTTCTACTCCATGTTGTTCGCAGAAGTCTATTAAATTTTGGCCTATAGTCTTATGTTAACGTATCACAAGCGGGCAGTTTTATCTGGGGGTCAACGAATTCGTCGCACAGCACAACATCAAGAGCATCGAAAATGAAAGGACCAAAGCAGATTTATCTGAACAATTTACTGACGGATCCATGCATTTGCCAACACAAATATAAGCATCAGCAAGTTAACTATTATCTGGAAATACACCGCCCAGTCATCCGTAATGTTAACAACACATCAACACCAATTGCTCTGAATCATCACTGATACTCTAATACTCCTACGCCTTGTCTGAATCATGAATCCCACGTGTGTGTTTTTTCAGCAACACTTGACGTCATCATCTTAATATTATTACAAGTTATTAAAATTGAGCTTATTGCTCCTTTACAAAGTGTTTATATAATCATTTTCGACAGGTTTTTCAGCTATTATTATTGACAGCGAAGACAAGGCATTTCTCTTAGCAGAAAGAAACTGAAACAGAAGAGTTACATATACCCGTACGTATAACTATGGTTTGTGAATAGTCGTCAGATGGTGCAAAAATTAGAAAGAACGAACTCGTACATTTTGATTAATTATTTTAAGTTACATGGAATCGACTAGATTTGGACACATGTACTTGACTTGGCAATGGATAAGATATGCACCAACAAAATAATAAACAAATTCATATGTTGAAAGCTCATCGTTTTGAATCATTTTTGAGATATAAACACCCAATCATGCTCTTGGAGTCTTCAGCTATGATATTTCTGGATATAATTAACGTGGTTTATTGGTTTGGTCTCATCTGATATGATAATCTGTCGATAAAAGTTTTTCGAGTTCACCTCATACAGTATTCGCCATCTTTGATGGTCTTGCGACTAAATAGTGGTGTAATGACTGGTTATCTCTTCCAGGGTTTTAGAGACTGATATCTCCAACAGCTCAAGTATTTCAGAGTATGTACCCAGGAAAGAGAAATGAACCACATGTTCCCAGGGGATTTTAGATACAACAATATGCAAATATGGATTAAACGATACACCTACACCGAGCATGTTCTGTGATACCGAGGTTATTAAACAGCGCGAATAATTCCATTGCCCGGAAATCCCAGATTAAAGAAGACAAGAGAATGTTACTTGTTCCGTTCGTTTTTTTATTTCAAATCACACGTATTTCACAGGAAATCGTGACCAAGAGCGAGTCTTTATAGACGGATACTATTAACTTTCATTTTACTATTCACCCAAGAGCTACCACATGGTGTGGGATACTCGGATAACTTACTATACATTGTTTCCCACACTGTCATGGTTGGTCCTGAGAATGGTACAATGCAAATTGATTTCTAATTTAGGTGCACTGAATCAAACAGAGGGAACATGTGAGATATTTCGTAGGTGGGTAGAGTCGTATACCAGTACTAAGTCTATGATCCTTTAGCCACTTCAAACCCACACTACAACAATTCGGAACTTCACCACTACCGAAAATCACTCCGTGTTCATTTCATTTGTGAGTCAAAATACAAAACAAGTACAAAATCTCGTTGCGAAACGATGGGACTCTTTGGTCCTTTTCTAGCACAACCAGCTAGCATTTCTTTTTTACAAGTGACTAAACGTAAACTAAAAGATTTTTGCATAATTACAACACCTGGTCCTTTTCTCTTCAACAAATTTATCTTCATACTAAAACAGTGATAGTATTTCTAGTAACAGAACAACTATAATGTTCATATATTTGGCAGAGAGCCTCCACGTTCCCTCCCTGTAACAAGTGTGCATTTCCACTCTCGGTGCATAATACCGCGTAAAGATACATATTTCTCGTACGAAATCAC